>BSBK01012951.1:0-191390 GCA_027943335.1 Chamaecyparis obtusa | reverse complement strand
AAAATCTGTTCAGGAGTATACAAAAGAGTTCTATCGACTCCTCATCAAAACAGGCCATGCCGAAGCTGATAAGGAGAAAGTTGCCCGATACCTTAATGGGTTAAGGCCAAGCATTCAGGAGGAGTTGAATCTGGTTCGAATGAACAGTATTGAGGAGGCATACCAATTTTCCCTAAAAGTAGAGGAAAAGCTGAACAAGAAGTTCGAGAGCAGACAAAATGGAAGAGGTCGCGGTGGACGATCTGGTGGACGGTCATATGGTGGCCGAAATGAAGATCCGAAAAAGAAGGATGAGGCCAGTAGCATTCAAAATCAGCGAGAAAATAATTCCAATCGCTTCCAGGATCAGAATAATAGAGATCAGAGAGGAAGAGGAAGAGGACAAGGATCTGGAAGAGGTGGCTTCCGTGGAACATGTTTTCACTGTGGAGAAGAAGGTCATAGGGCATTTGAATGTCCTCAGCGCCAAGGCAGAACGGACAGGAGAAATGAAGGCCGGGCCAGAGTTACACATGTAGATGAAGATGCCAGATCATCAAATTCTGAAGATGCTGAAAGAGGAGAAACATTGATTAACAGAAGAGTCCTGTTGAGTGGTGAGAATGAACCTGAGCAAAGGAGGAGTCTGTTTCGCACCAGGTGCAAGTGTGAAGGTAAATGTTATGATGTGATTATTGATAGTGGAAGCACTGACAATTTAGTGTCAGAAGAGATGGTGACAAAGTTGAAGCTCAAGAGACAGAAACACCCACATCCATATCGGATTGCCTGGGTACAGGATGACCACAAGGTCATGGTCAATGAACAATGCCTAGTGAAGTTCAAGATTGGCGGATACCAAGATGAGGTATTGTGTGATATCATATCTATGGATGCATGTCATATGTTGTTGGGTAGACCATGGCAGTTTGACAGATGTGCTGTACATCATGGTCGTGCGAATACCTATTCCCTAACAAAGGATGGAGTGCGACATAAGCTAAAACCATTGAAAGAGACTGAAGAAAAGGTATGTGGTAATGCAAGGATAACTTTTGTTGATGGAAGAAATTTCCTAGATGGTATGAGGCATGAGCATGTATGTTTTGCTTTAATTCCAAAAGCTGGTAAAGAGGAAGTAGAAGATGTTCCTGTAGAAGTTGCAGATTTGTTGAATGAGTTTCAGGATATTGTATCCGATAACGTGCCTGATGGATTACCACCAGTCAGGAAGATCAGTCATCAGATGGACTTGATCCCATGAGCGAGTTTGCCGAATAAGGCAGCACACAGAATGACACCTGCAGAAAGTGAGGAGTTGAACAGACAAGTACATGAACTGTTACAGAAAGGATTGATCCGTGAGAGTCTGAGTCCCTGTGCTGTACCAGCGGTATTAGCACCAAAGAAGAATAGAGAATGGAGGATGTGTACAAATTCTAGGGCAATAAATAAGATCACAATCAAGTATAGGTTTCCATTGCCACAAATGGATGATATTATGGACTGTTTGAGTGGAGCTGTGTATTTCTCAAAGATAGATCTGAAGAGTGGATATCATCAGATTTGGATCAGAGAAGGAGATGAATGGAAGACTGCCTTCAAGACAAAAGAAAGACTATATGAGTGGTTAGTCATGCCTTTTGGGCTAACCAATGCGCCGAGCACTTTCATGCGGCTCATGAACGAGGTTCTGAAAAAATTTCTGGGTAAGTTTGTCATTGTTTACCTAGATGATATTTTGATCTTTAGTAAGATATTGGATGAGCATATGATGCATATTCGTATGGTATTTGAGAAGTTGAGAGAAGAGAAATTGCTGATTAATTTGAAGAAGTGTAGTTTTGTGCAGAAGGAGTTAGTGTATTTGGGGTTTTTAGTTTCAGGAGAAGGTCTAAAAATGGACCCAGAGAAGGTACAGGCTATCCTTGAATGGCCTACTCCAAAGAGTGCTACTGAGGTAAGATCTTTTCATGGTCTAGCTAGCTTTTACAAAAAGTTTATCAGGAATTTTAGTAGTATTTGTGGACCCTTGACTGAAACAATGAGAGGGGATAGAAAAGAGTTTAAGTGGACAAATGGGGCAGAAAAGAGTTTTCAATTGTTGAAACAAAAAGTTACAGAAGAACTTGTTTTAGCACTTTCAGATTTTAATAAGGTGTTTCAAGTAGATTATGATGCTAGTGGTACTGCAATAGGAGCTGTTATGAGCCAAGAAGGTAAACCTGTTGCTTATTTCAGTGAGAAGTTAAATGATGCCAAGAGAAAATATTCTGTTTATGATCAGAAATTTTATGCTATAGTTCAGGCATTAAAAAAGTGGAGACATTATCTACTTCCTAACGAGTTTGTTTTGTATACTGATCATCAACCTTTGCAATATTTGAATAGTCAAGGAAAGTTGAATCAGAGGCATTTGAAATGGGTTGAGTTTTTGCATAGTTATACATTTGTTTTGAAACACAGGAGTGGAAAGTCTAATAGGGTTGCAGATGCTCTTAGCAGAAGGCAACTATTACTGACAGAAATGCAGATTGAAGTGGTTGGGTTCAAGGAACTCAAAAATTTGTATCCAGAGGATCCTGATTTTGGTGAAGCTTGGAAAGCTTGTACAGAACCTGTTACTCTAGACAAGACGAAATGGTTGGATTTCATCATCCAGGATGATATGCTATTCAGAGGGAGTCAGTTGTGCATTCCACGAAGTTCTATGAGGGAGAATCTCATCAAGGAGAAGCATAGCGGAGGATTGGCTGGATATTTTGGTCGTGATAAAACCCTTGGTTTGGTTAGTGAGAATTATTATTGGCCACAGTTGCAGCAAGATGTGAAGAAATTTGTGAAGAGTTGCAGAGTATGTCAAATGGCGAAAGGAGTGAAGTAGAATACAGGGTTGTACCAGCCATTGCCTATACCAGAGAAGCCTTGGGAGGATATCAGTATGGACTTTGTTCTTGGTTTACCGAGGACACAGCGGGGACATGATTCAATTTTTGTAGTAGTTGACAGATTTTTGAAGATGGCACATTTCATTCCCTGCAAGAAGACTAATGATGCTGTTCATGTAGCAGAATTATTTTTCAGAGAAGTAGTGAGACTTCATGGTTTGCCAAAGACCATAATTTCAGATCGGGACACTAAGTTTGTTGGATATTTTTGGCGAACATTGTGGAAGAAGTTGAAGACAGATTTGAAGTTCAGTTCATCACATCACCCACAGACTGATGGACAGACAGAGATGGTGAATAGGAGTTTGGAAAATCTGCTGAGATGTTTGGTTGGGGATAAGCCAACAGGATGGGATTTGATTTTACCACAGGCAGAATTTGCATACAATAATTCTGTCAACAGGAGCACTGGTAAATCACCATTCCAGATTATATATGGAAGTAGTCCAAGAAATGCATCTGAGTTGAGAAAGATAGATAAAAGAGAAATAAGTAGTGCTGAGGCTGAAGATTTTGCAGAACATTTGAAGAACATCCATGGGGAGGTAAGGAAGCATATTACCAAGATGAACGCACAGTATAAGGCTAAGGCAGATGAGAAAAGGAGGTATAAGAAATTTCAGGTTGGTGATGAAGTCATGGTTCATTTGCGGAAGGAGCGGTTTCCAGTTGGTACATATAACAAGTTAAAAATGAAGAAATTTGGACCATGTAAGATATTGAAGAAGCATGATTCAGGAAATGCATATGAGGTAGAATTGCCTAGTGAGCTGAATATTTCACCAGTGTTTAACATTTCAGATCTGACAGAGTATCAGGAGGTGTTGAAGATGAGATCACAACAGCACAGTGGAGTATTCCAGCAACTTGTTCAGACACTAAGGAGATCGAAGACATACTGGACAGTCGTGTTGGTAGAAGCACAAGGAATAGGACATATGAAGAGTATTTGGTCAAATGGAAAGGATGACCTGTAGAAGATTCATCGTGGCTAACAAAGGAGGAGGTTAACCGTCTTAGTTTTCCTCTACACACCTGAGTCGTGACAAGGTCACTTCTCAAATTACCCTGGGTGTCTGATGCAGGAGCATCCTGGGTGTAAGAGCAATCTTGCATCACCCAAAAAATATTTCTGTTTTTATATTCAATAAGGGCTATTTTAGTGCAGAGCTGCTATTTATGGAAAGTTACTATTTTTGGTAATTTTTGCATGTGCTCAGAATGATCTGATTTCTTTCTTGGAGGTTCATTTTGGTCATGTAAGTCTGCCAGTAAAGTTTCATTGCCAGATCAAGTGTATATTGGAAGATATTGAAGATTTTCGGTATTGGCAGCAGGGTACAGAAACTTTGAACTCAGTTTTGAAGGCTTTAGAGGCCCCGGATGAGGTCAAAAATTTGGGTGACGAGCGCTCACGCCAATTGAGCCTGTAGAGCACTTTGTGGCGTTTCCGAAATGGGGTTATAATAGCCGATCGGGTCAACTGGTGATGACTTATGGTCTTCGGAAGTTGCGCCACCTAAAATGGTGAAAAATAATTTTCTTCAAAATTTCTGTTCGGGTTTCAAAGGTTATCTTGAGCCGACTATGATGTAATAAAATGTAAAATAAAATAATTCTAAGTTTGGTCGGCCTTATTGGCTAAAATTCTGGAACCTTCCCAGACGGTGGATAATTGCCTATATAAGGAAGGCTGTATTATTGTCTTAGGCAGTTCAGAATAGTTTTGGGTAATAGTTCGAGGCTTTGTCCTACAGAATATTGTAAGGGAATGCCCATGTGGCTTTGCATATTGTAATTCTGAAAGTTTGTAATTCCACATTTGTGGAGATAATAAGAAGCCAATTTTTCTGTTCTTGCATTTTATTGTTGTTGTTTCTCTTTTTCTGTTATGTGTTTGTGGTATTAAGGGGAGCACCCTTCATCATATATATACATATGTATACATGTATACATATATGTATATACATGTATACATATATACATATATGTATATGTATACATGTATACATATGTATATATATATACATATGTATACATGTATACATATATACATATATGTATATAGATGTATACATATATGTATATATATACATATATACATATATGTATATATACATATATGTATATATACATATATGTATATATGTATACATATATACATATATACACATATACACATATATATGTGTGTGTGTGTGTGTGTGTATGTCTACATATGTGTATATACATACATATGTATATATATATACATATATGTATATATATACATATATATACATATATATTTATATATATGTATATATATACATATATGTATATATATACATATATATGTACATATATACATATATATGTATATATATACATATATGTATATATATATATATATATATATATATTAGGATATGTATCTGTATAAGTGTGCACACACACACACACACACACACACATATATATATATGTATATTTATGTATATACATATATACATATATATACATACATATATATATATATATATATGTATGTATATATATGTATAGATGTACATACATACATACATACATATATATATATATTAGGATATGTATCTATATAAGTGTGTACACACACACACACACACATATATATTCTTATATATTTATATATAATCAAGGATGATCTATAACTATTATAGTATGCAATCAATCTTGCTCTCTTTTTAGGTTTGGATGTAGTCAGCATCTAGGTTATCACCTTTTAGATGAGCTACTATACTTTTTCGGCTCCCAATTAATCCTGGCCGATTTAATTCTGGTCTGAGGTGGTCTAGCTATTAAGTTTCAGTAATAGTATTAAGATGTTAGGGCCTAAGCACTGGGCCATAGACTTTTTACAAGAAGTATTAGAGGATCTCTCTTATCCTTAGATTAATGGTTAGTCCTTATCCCTTATCTCCCCACAGCTTCTCAGCAAGTGTAGTTTCTTCGACCTTAGTTTCTTTTTAAGGTATCCTATTCCCTCCCTTTGGTTTACGCTTCATGACAAATTAAATTGATATATCTGTAGCTTAGATTGTTCTTTGTTTATTGAAGAATTTTGACCTATTTCTTTGCATTTTCTCATGACTCCACTATCCCATTTCTTAGATCTGTTTTCCATTTATTCTAAATATCTAGATAAGTTAGGTCAGCTAACTAGCATAAGAATCATATTCTATAAGCTAAGAATGTAAATGGTTTAACTCTAATCTGGGATAGAACTTGCTTTGAATTAACTCTTTTCTCTTCCAATTAATTGGAATCATTTATGGACAATTCAGATACTAACCATTATTAGATAAGAGATTTAACAAATTTATGTAGGTTGGAAATAGATAAAGAGAGCTCATCTCTCATTTTCAAACCTTTCTCGATTAGGTAACAATAAAACTTTCTTATTAGTAGGATAGCAGGAAATTGGTGTTAAAATTACATAACAGTTTTGAGCATACTAATGAGGATCTTAGCCAAATTTTGAGTTGGTACAGGTAATTCAGGTACCAGAGTCACGAGAGGAAAATCACTACTACGTTCACAATGGAAAGTTAGGCTTCATATTAGTTTCTTTGTTCTTGGACAGAAAAGTGAGGATCTTAGAAAGAGATTCTCCATATGTATCCATTGCAAAATCAAAATATGATCTACTTAGTGTATACACCTAAAAATGGTCATCTAGACTATTAGCCCCTTTGCTAGCATTTTTGCTAAAATCATCAATTGCTTATTCTTGATCAAATCCTAGTTCTATCATTTATTCAATTATTTTCTATGGGCTAACCATTTTATCCTAAAGTCTTTATTTAATTAAAAGGAGTTTCCTCTCTTTTAATTAAATAAAAAGCCCCCCACTTTTCCTCTTATCCTAAGTTGCACAAATAAAGCATTATTTGTATTTTATAAAAAGGAGAAAAATTACTTTTTGTCTCATATGGACACAAAAATCAACTCTTATTTTCTCATTGGAGGATACTTGTGCACATGGATTGATCTTCTTTAATGCTCCACTGTTGATTAAATATTTTGCCTCTTAATCTCCATGGTTAATTCCTTCTCATTTCTTATAAAAGGAGAACTCTCTTCTTCATTCTAGATCCCCAATTTTTTATGCTAATATTATGTTGTAGGTTTTCTAGGTCACTTTGGAGCTTTTTGAAGATTTGGAGCATTCTTGGCTTTTGCATCTACATGTTATCATAGTTTCATTTCTTTCATTATCATGGCACTCATAGCTTCATACTTAGCTTAGTTTCATTTATGCTTTAGATTAATTCATCTAGCTTAACTAGGAGGCTTTGTAATACTTGCATATTTCTTTTTATAGCATAGCTTGCATTTCCATTTCTAGCATAGTTGCATTGCATTTGCATTTCTATTTGATTCTTGGAGATATTGGCATTCTTGCCCTTGTCTTCATTTGAATCTTCCATTGCATGGTTTACTAGCAAGGTTATTGGCTTAATAGCTCTAGCTGAGAGCACTCTTAAAACCCTTGCACTCCATGCCTAAGGAGCTCTAAATCGATTTCTCAAAATTTTCAATCCATGGATTCTCTTGGAAGAAATGATTTAGAGAAGTGCACTATTTAGAGTACACATTTTTTGTGCCCACCATGGGGCAGAGTAGACTAGCTTTGTCCTTTCTTTTTCTGCATTTTCATCAATTTTTGTTAATTTTTTGGCAAGTTTTGAGCTTAATTTTTGGTCTCTATTTTGTGTCTCATACTATCGTGCAATACTTCCAGAAGTATTGCACGATAGTTCTCTGTATGTGCGGATGATACTTCGCCTATCGAAAGTATTGCCTGGCTATTGCAGAGAATATCACCTGGTCTCGGGCGAAGTATCGCCTGGTATAGAGTGAAGTATCACACAGACTAATATTATTGCCTTTGTATACTGAGAAGTATTGCGCGATAATTCTGGTGTCTATAACTATCACTTGTACCTGACAATGAGCTATTTTTGAGCTATTTTGTTTATCTTGCAAGTTTCGGGTTCTTTGCTATCTTTTTGAAATTTTTTAAAAATTTCAGCGTTTTCAAATCTGTGCCACTTTGGAAAACGGGCACCCATTTTTGAGAAATTTTTACAAACGGTATCAAAAATTGAAGTGTGATATATCATTGGAAAGGTCTTTCTGAGCCTAATCCAACCATGCTAGTTTCATTCTCAAATTTTACCATTTGATTATCTATTTTACTTGCAGATTATCTAATTTTTGATGTGCTAACCATTGTGGGCTAACAAGTTGTGCTTGTAGGTACTCTCATTGCTTGAAATATTTTTCCAAAAGAACACATGTCAAAGCTTCAAATGCACAAGGGCTACTAACAGTTTTTGTAGGGCTGCCCAAAGCATAAAAACCCAATCAAGTTCTTGTTGTTTATTTCATTTCAAGTGTGGAAATTACTAGTTGTTTCATTTCATAGGAACATAATATCTTGTTATAGGAATTCTTGGGTGGTAGGAGAAGTGTGCTCTTCACCCTTGTGGTGAACCAGAAAATCTTGACCCATCTTTGGATTTTGAAAGCAAGAGGGTAATTGAACATTTTCTTGGTGTGTTTGGGAGAAATATTTGGGATAAGGGAGTATGCTCTTCACCCTTGTGGTGAAATAAAATCTTTGAATCTCATAAGTTGATCCATTCTTTGTTTAGATCTTTAGAATCCTTTAGCGAGCCTACTCTTGAGCAATCAAGAGGAACGACCCAAGTGGGGACAAGCTTATTGCTGGCTATTCCAACCCACTATAATCTCAAGGCTATCAAGGACACAAAACCTTGGTAGACGTAGTGCTTGTCTTCACTTGATGTGAGTACTTGTGGGATTGTGACCATGAGGAAAGTATTGAGCAAGAATGCTTAAGGTACTCTTGAGGCTGTGAGGTCTGTTACTTGCCGCAAGGTAAGGAGTCCCTTTGGGGAGCAAGAGGGGTGCTACAAACGGAAGCCCTTACTAAGAACCATAGGTAGAGGCCACCCTATTTTGCCTCTTATCTTCTTGGTGCAAAGATTGATCCAAGTGGAATAACCTGGATCACCCCAATATTACTCACCATATGTGTTCCTTTGGTTGTGTCTTTGGCACTTTCATGACAATTCCAATATCTATTGTGGGCAACCACTTTGTGTGAGGCAATGGAGCATCAAGTTGTGGGAAAAGTTGTTAAGTATTGAGCCTTGTCTTTTTAGGCTAGAAAGTGCTTGAAGTGTTCTCGTGGTGCTATACCTGTGTAAACATTCTTGCATACTCAAACATCTCGGTAATGCTCATAGATTTTCAGTTTTGATATCACAATTGCTTGTCTTGGAAAGGTTGCTTTTGCCCTTGTGCAAGTATTTGATGACATGTTTGATCACCTACTGTTTGCAAACTTGTCTACTTCCTAATATTATTGTGCTTGAAACCAAGAAATTGTACTTGCAACCTACAACATTGACCAAATTGCTTTCAACACTGAATCTTCCACATTCACTAGTCAAGAGTCGCACTGCTTGCCTAGAAACTATCGCACAAACTTATTTTGTTGTCTCACAGTTGTCTACAATCTGAAGCTGATTCTTGCCATTCCCAATCTTCCTTGGTCAGTCCAGGTTGGATCTTAGGTGCCATGACATATTGCTCAACATCAAAATGAACTCCAATGGTATCAAAATTGCATAAAATGACTCTTGGTCTTCCTTCTTCCATGTCTTCTAGTCTCCCATTTTCATCCGATCTCTTCTTCCTTCATGATTCTTCTTTCTCCTACACTCTTCATGTCTTCTTGATTCTTTTCCTCTTATTTTCTAGTCTACTTTCTTCTATTCATCTCTTCTATTCATTTATTCCATGCTTGATTCCTCCTCTTTTGGAACCATGAATTTCAACTACCTTGTTATGGAACCTCTCTTGAGAATGGATGATCTCGAACTCATTTCTCAATTCGAAGAGTTTAATTCCTCCAATAGTCTTTCTAGATATGGAAATAGTGATATGCTTAAGGAAAAAATAAAAGAAAAGATGATTGAATCAAATGCCTTTGCTAGGATCATAGACATGATCATATCACAACCTCCCTCTTCTAAAAATTCTTCATCATCTAAGTCTTCTCATTCTTCTTCACCTTCCAAGTCTTACCATGATTCTTCTAGACATTATTCGCATTCTTCATTATCCAAGTCTTCTTCCTCCACTAGGTCTTCACTTTCCTCTTCTTCACAATCTTGCTCCTCTTCTACTTCTCCCAAGAGTCTTACTCCTCACTATGAGCAATATGGTAGTCCTTGTGATACCTATGACACCTCTATTCCTAAGAGTCCTCCTAGTCGTAGGCTCGTGCTTACTGGAAATGGGTCACCACATTGGATAGATCGTGATGGTGATCCATATGATTCAAATTTTGAAAGAGAGTTTGATGAGTTCTGTAAACAATACCTCAATTATGACCCATCTACCACTACTGAGGACTATAAAATGCATCGCGCTGATATGAAACGTCAATATTATAAGAACCCTTCCTCTGAGGACTCTCATGCTGAAGATAAAAATTAAACTCTCAAGCAAGATCATGTTAATGTTGAACCTTTGTCTTGTGATGGTCCCCTTCCATCCTCTAGTTCCTCCAATACTCATACATTTCCTAAAGCTTTTGAGTCTTCCAAACCTTTCACAAATCCTTCATCCAACAAAGATCCTAATGCTTTTCATGCAGTTCCCTACAGTTATCCTCAAGGGCTATCTCTTAAAGAGACTCAAGCTAACCTTCACTTGGCTGCAAATACTTCCAAAAATGCTACACCTAGCGAGCCTAAGCCTTTATGCACTATAATGCCTACTTCAGCTTGTCCTTCACCATCTATTTCAAAATCTTCCATGCAATTCCAACATGATTCCTTGTCCTTAGAAGTGGCTACATGTTAAGAGGACTTTAAAAATGATAAAGAAAACAATATAAAAAAATATCAAGATCAAGAACCCTCCATGTCATCCAATCCTTTTCATGATGTCTCTGATTCGCTTCATGGTTCTTTTATCCTCTACACTCTTCCGCATTCATTCCACCATCTCCTAAGAAAGATCAAGCTACTACTTACACTGTTGAGCTTACTGATAATCAAAATAACCTTACTACACTTGCACTTTCCAAAGATGATACTTCCATTAAGGTTATTAAAAATAGTGTTGTTACTTCCAATGATAAGCCTATTGAAAATCAAGAGAAAGCTTATACGCTTATACTATCCAGAGATCCTTGTCAAGATCAAAGTCTTCTATCTTCTTGTTCTACCACCCCATTTTCACTTCCACTTTCTACTCTTCCTAAATCTTTGCAAGCTCCGAACAATCCTATCAAAGAAGTTGCTCCTATTCAAGATGCTCATGATCCTATTGAAAATCCTAATGCTCACTCTAAAGATGCTGATGTCCTTGGTTGTCATATAGATGTTGATGAACTTATTGATTATCCTTTTGCATCTTCCACTTCCATCCTTAGACCTCTTCCATCACCACTAAGGGCTTCACGTCTTCTTTCCATCTTGGGTCCTTATGTCCCTTCACTTTCCCCTCCTAACTCTCCTAATTCTTCATCCATCTTGGGTCCTTACGTCCCTCCATCTCCTATCTTTCCTCAAGATCAACATAGATGCATACCCTTGAATCCTTTTCATCCACCCATTCATCTAAACTAGTCATATTCTCCTTCTTCCACAAGTCCCAAGTCTTTTAAAAGTAACTTGAATGTTCAATATAAGAAAAAGAAGCAATACAAGAATCCATCAAAAAAGAAGATCACCATGTCTCCTCTAATCGACATGGAGACATAAAGTCAAAAGAGATATCTAAGAAGAAAACTACAAGACAAGTATGGGTTCCAAAATCCATCATTGAAGATATTCTCTCTAAATCATCAAAAAGAAATGAAAAGCCTAAGGCTATATGGATTCCAAAGTCTCTCTTGAAAGAGTCTAATATTGAACAAAAAGTGAAGTTGACATTCAAGCTTCCAAAGGCTTCTGCCTCATCTTTTTCTAAAAACATTCTTTCATTCCATGCGCCTGAACCACAACCTCTGCTAAACATTTGCCATATTCCTTCTCGTATTCTTTCATTCACATTTCCTCCATCCTCTCGCCACCCTTCAAGGTGTGTGTTGAAGTTGATCTTTCCTTCCTTTCCATCTACCCTTTCACAATCATTCCATTCATTATCCTTCTACCTTCTATCATTTTTCTTCATTTGCCTATTCCTCCTATCTTCCAACCTCACTCACTTTACATAAAACCTTATCCTCCATTTTTCTCTTCCATCTTCCTTTCCCTATCAGCATCTTTGAGCATATCATTTTGAATCCTTGGCATATCATGGTTTATCCTTTCAAGGAGTATTATCTAAAAAGCTTGCCTTCTTCCCAAAAAAAAAATATAGAAAAATTGCAAAAAAATGAAAAAAATTAAAAAAATGAAAAAAATTGAAAATGTGCCTTGGTGGAAACTTGGAAACAACCACCTTGATAGAAAAAGTAAAGAGAAATAAATTCATCCTATGGTGAAAAGCACTCTTTTGTGGCGCCTTGGATAAGTACAATGATGAAAACCTGGCAATCAGGCATCATGTGTAGTTCTTCTACATATTTCATCCATTCCATCTTCTCTCTTTGATCTTAACAATGTTGACCTATACACGAACATTTGGCTATCATGTGAGCTATCTTATGATGATTTTGCATTCATGTTTAGCCTTCATATTTATTTTCCTCCATTCATAGTGGCCTTTTGCTATCCTTTTCCCCTTTGGTCTTGATCTAATAAAAAATAGTAAAACACGATGCTATGAAGCCTCTTGACATGTCTACTCCTTTGGACTGCATCCTTTCCTTCTTTTGCATTACGCTTTTATGACTTATCCTATACTGGCCTTTCATTGCTTGTCCAAATGTGCTTTGCATGACATTTTTTCCCTAGCTTGGGTACTCTTGAGGAGTTTGTCATTGAGGATTTCTTTCCTTCATTCTCCTTCATTCTCTTGTCTTCCATCTCTTCCACTAGCTTGCTATTCCCTTTTGTCCTCCACCTTGCTAGAAATTGGGACTTCACGATGTGATCTTGCTTGGGATTTTGATGCCCATTCTGTCTAGGGGCATCCTTTGTACGTATTTATTGATCCTAAAAAAAACCCAAAAAAAATGATATATTGTTAAAAATTCTAAAAATTAGAAAATGTCTTGAAAAAATGATCATCTTAGTGAAAACCTAGCAATAGGTGCTTTGATGTATCTCCAAAAAAATTATATATTTCAAAAATACCAAAAAAATAAAAAAATTCAAAATCCCAAAAAATAGTCACACTTACCCCAACTGTGTTTTTCAACACTTCCCTAGTGTCAAGTGTTTCTCAACACTTATCAGATATCCTACCTGCAGTCTCAAATGATGCAATATTTCTCACTGGCAGATGCGATACTCGAAGTTTGACTCTATGACCAACACACACGCACTTAAACACTTGACTTGCTGAGATTTGTTTGACTTCATTTCTTTGTGTGCTATCTATGATGATTTCTTTGATGAGTGTTCTATCCCTAATAGTTTTTGATGATGCTGAGCTAGAAGACTGGGGCATGAGGACATGTTTTATTTGCTTTCTAACTGTGGATATATTTTGTTGATCTTGGTTGTCATGAGCATTCATGCTTGTTCCACTTGACTCTAGGGTCTACACGGTATTATCCTTAACTATTCCGCAAGTGCATGCTTATAGTTATCTTGACTTTCTTGTGTCTTGATGTGAGCATAATCTTGCTATATCAAACTTAGGGAATCTCAATGCACTAGTCATCTTGACTTATATGTCTTTGATGTCTAGGTGGGATTTCCACATTCCTATCTAATATAGATCATATTTAAATCCACATAGTTATACTAGTGTGTATTGTATGATCTTATGACGCTACCAATAATGCTCGATGATGAATATTAGAGTCTAAAAGCTTTGTGACCTTGCAAGTAAACCAATTTTTCATAGTAGCTTGCATTCTTAGGTTCATGTTAGTTTAGTTTTGCATTTTGCATATGGAGAGAGCTCTCCTTTCATCTTTCATGGATTTTTCAGTTAACTGCGCTCACCTTTCGCTTCTTCTTGATCACAACTTTCACTTCTTGTCTTTCATCTCACATCATTCTCTATTCATTTCGGGATCGAAACCGAAATCCGAGTTCACCTTGATCGTCCAAATCGCTTTTCTCCTTCTTTCCGTGCAGTTGTCTGACCTTTTGAGGCATGATCCTTCGATCTTTGCTGGGGCATCCTTTCCTTCTTCATCTTCATCTCTCTCACCCTTCTAGTCTTTCATTCATTTCATTCATCTCTCTCTGAGGCCTTGATTGGGGCATATCTTCACTACTTGATGGTTATTCTATCATCTTTCATCTTCGATTATGATTTCTAGTGATTTGATCATGTCGCTCTTGCTTCTGCATTCCCTCTACCTGATTTCACTTTCAATCTGGAGGGGGCAGACACATCATATCCTATTGGCTATTCTCCAGAGCATATGCTTGACCATTCCATTTGATCTAATTGATCTATCTTTATGCTTGACATGTTAGTTCTCGTCTCGAGTTCTGATACTGTCCATCTCTTTCCTAAGTGTTCAATACTGTTGCTACCAGGCTGATCATGCAAGATTTGCTATTTCTCTGCACTTCATTCTTTGGAGTCAGACCACTATCTATTGCTTTCTCGGCTGATCTATTCTTTGATGTAATTTGTTCCTAGATCGATCACACATTAGTCAAAGAGGGGAAAATGTATACACCTAAAAATGGTCATCTAGAATATTAGTCCCTTTGCTAGCATTTTTGCTAAAATCATCAATTGCTTATTCTTGATCAAATCCTAGTTCTATCATTTATTCGATTATTTTCTATGGGCTAACCATTTTATCCTAAAGTTTTTATTTAAATAAAAGGAGTTTCCTCCTCTTTTAATTAAATAAAAAGCCCCCTCACTTTTCCTCTTATCCTAAGTTGCACAAATAAAGCATTATTCTTATTTTATAAAAAGGAGAAAAAGAATTTTTTGTCTCATATGGACACAAAAGTCAACTCTTATTTTCTCATTGGAGGATACTTGTGCACATGGATTGATCTTCTTTGATGCTCCACCATTGATTAAATCTTTTGCCTCTTAATCTCCATTGTCCATTCTTTCTCATTTCTTATAAAAGGAGAGCTCTCTTCTTCATTCTAGATCCCCAACTTTTTATGCTAATATTATGCTACAGGTTTTCTAGGTCACTTTGGAGCTTTTTGAAGATTTGGAGCATTCTTGGCTTGTGCATCTACATGTTATCATAGTTTCATTTCTTGCATTATCATGGCATTCATAGCTTCATACTTAACTTAGTTTCTTTTATGCTTTAGATTAATTCATCTAGCTTAACTAGGAGGCTTTGTAATACTTGCATATTTCCTTTCATAGCATAGCTTGCATTTCCATTTCTAGCATAGTTGCATTGCATTTGCATTTCCATTTGATTCTTGGAGATATTGGCATTCTTGCCCTTGTCTTCATTTGAATCTCCCATTGCATGGTTTACTAGCAAGGTTATTGGGTTCTAGCTGAGAGCACTCTTAAAACCCTTGCACTCCATGCCTAGGGAGCTCTAAATTGATTTCTCAAAGTTTCCAATCCATGGATTCTCTTGGAAGTGATGATTTAGAAAAGTGCACTATTTAGAGTACACACTTAGGACTAGAATGACCAGCATATCTGAATTTGTGTTTTATCAAAGTTGTATATAGAAGGGAATGCCCTCTAAAATATTTATGTATCAGAATCCAGACTATGGTCCCAAGCAAGGCTAGAGGTTTTCTCAACCCCACTCTTTCCTACCAGCACTTGCACTGAGTGGGGTTTTTTGTAATCACCTTTTATAATTAATAAAATTCTTGGCTTTGGCCTTTTACCAAAATTAAAAATTAAAAAATTGCATATGAGCATAATCTTTTTATAGAATTAAAAGAAAGTAGTAAATAATATATATATGGAGAAAAAGATATTAAATCATGAAATTAGAAAACCAATGGAAAAATAAATGTATATGTATTTGGACTTTTGAAATATATATATATATATATATTCAAATTTATATATATTAAAAAATATATATTAATTTTTGGATTCAAAAAATAAATTATCATTATTATTATTATTATTATTATTTATTAATTTTAAGATTTATAAAAAATCATTATTATTGTTATTTATTTATTTCGAAAAAAAATAAATAAATTAATAAATATTAATTAATTTTTTTACATGCAGGTTTTAATATATTTTTATTTATATTTATATTTGGAAAATTAATAACATTATTCTATTATTAAATACATGGTATTTTGATATGCGTGGAGATTTTATTTCAATACTTATTTAAAAAGTATATATGCATGAGATTTTAAATGAACATTTTCTTAACAAGCCAAACTAAACTTTAATAAAAAAAATTGTATGTTCTTAAACAAATGAGACTTGTGTTATGGTTTGACTACTTGGTATACTCTATTGCCTTATTTGATGTTGTTTATTTGGGGAAATTACGTTGACTTTTAGAAATGGCTTTGAAGTATTTTTTTGTTGATCTCTGGTTTTATATGGAGAATCTTATAACCATTTTTTAAGTCTCGATTGGATCATGTATGATTTTGTGATATTTGTGAGTGATCTCGTATGTTGTATTGTGTCTCAAACTTCATTTCATTTGACCAAAAAGATGATGACCATTATTATAATTGAGTCTGATTTACTTGGTCACGTTATATTCTCTACTATGATTGCTCTACATTCTGGATGATTATCTTTATGGATTATGTTAGTCCATGTTTGGAGATGAATGTTATTGATGTTGTGATTATCGTTGGTCTTGTGATATGAGACTCTGTGGATTGTTATTATCTTTGAGATATCCATTATGAGATGGATGATCTATAGTAATGTCTATATTGAGATGGACAGTTTGATCCCTGCATAGGAAGTGATGTTCTTTGTTATGCTCCATTACTTTACTTTGGTGATTATCATGATTTATGATTTATGAGAAGCTTTTATGATTTCAATTTTGTTTTCTCTTTGTTTTTTGATTGGAGCATTAGGGTAGGTTATATGAGCGTATAGATGGGAAGTGGCTTGTTTTGGAGGCGTCGGAGCCCATAAATGGTTGTATGGGTATCCTTTGCAAGTTTCTTAATAAAGTGATAGCTTAAATACATTGAGAGTTTAAAATGAATTAATAAGATGTTTATGTTCCTCACTCATGCCTTGAGCGCTAGTACATGCTAGAATGGTTTGTGAGAAGATGTTGGTGGCCTGCATGGATTGGATGAGGCATAGTTGTATCCTTGTCCATATGAGAGGTTACTGATACCGCGTAGAGTCACTAGGGGGCCAGGGTCCAAAGAGACTGTCAGGGTAACTCTAAAGTTAACTCATGTGATGACATTTCTCCTTTATGCGTCTTAGGTTTTCTACATGTATTGGTTGCCTCTAGTATAGTATGTATTATCTTTGCAGTTGGTGTTGTATCTCTTTGAGATAGATAGCTTTCAAGATCTCTTGCCTAGGTGTTGTATTGTGTTGGATTTTGGTGTTTGATATCTGAGTGAGGTATGTTGTTATCTCCTTAGCACCATGGTTGTGGACCTTTGGTTTCATATGGTCAGGTGGTAGTGATTCTTTCACCATTTGAGATTTTGGCATCCTTGTACCAACGTTGGATGATCCTTGCAGTAGTTGCATCTTCTTATTTATCATTGGAGACTTACTCTTATTTTTCATTTATTGTATTGTACTTTGTAGTTAGATTATATTTACATACCATGTGACTTGTGCAGTTGATGTGGTTATCATGTATACCTTACGGTTCAGTTGTATTTAGGTATTCTTTTATGAGATGATGTACTTTAGTTTCATTATGTGGAAGATTTGAATGGTTATTATACTTAATAGATTAATTTATATTTACTTAATTATACATCAAGAAACCCTTGAGATTTATTTTGTAAATGAGTTTCACTTATGAGTATGTATTGTCTTTATCATATATTGTTTCCACTTTGTTATTCATTATTGTTTGTAAACTCTTAATAAAAAATTATTTTGTAAACTTAGTAGCATGTTTAGGTTAATTTCTCATGGGTTCCTTGGTGGGGCATTACACTTGGTATTAGAGCCCATGCTTCTACATTGGGAACCCTAGGAATTTTGTATGCCCATTAGGTGTCTTGTAGTTGAAACTTGAAATGAAACATAGACACATAATTCTTTAGTATTTGAGAACCATTGTAACTTATAACCTACTTGTAACATTTTGCAAAGTTGTTTAGTTACAATTGCATTTGATGCATCTTACCTTAGCGACTGTTTGTAGTGTTTGGGTATATACTCTAAAGCATCTAGGATGTTGTATTCTTGGGTATCATGAAGCGGTTAGTCCCTCGAGTGTGGTTGACACTAGTCACTTTGTTATGTCAAATATTTTATGATTGATAATTTATTTTGGTTATTGATGATTTTTTCGAGTTGTATTTTGGTTAGCATTTAATTTTTGAACTTTCTTATGCCTGGACTTGTCACCCGACTCTCTTTTTGCTATCTATTTTGTGCATCACACTTGATTTACTATTTGAAATCGTCAATGACATTTTATGATTTAATGTTGAACTTAAAATTCTCCGACTTGGGTTTTTCCTTTTGAAATTTATGGTGGCTATTATGAATGTTTGGTATTGTTGGCCTTGTTTTATGATAAGTGTTGTTTCTATCATGTTCATTTTGAACCTCTTATAGTATTTGTAATGGAGGACATCACAGATAATTGTACTATGTTTTTATGTGAAGGTGAAATGCATTATATATCCTATATATTGGTATTGCATTTGCTAGGTTTGCATGAAACTCTCAATTTGTTATTTGATATAAATACAAATGTGTACTTTATACAATTAATTTATAGATGAATTATATGATGTTGGATGAATAAGGATTTAGATATACTTAAATCGATTAATAATGAATGATTGGTCAATGTGATTTTTGATTTATGCTTAAACCAAAATTATATTGCTCTTGATGACTATATATCATGTCTTTATTTTTTGCCTTGTTTCGAGATGTCATGTTTTGTCTTTTGTTTTAGTAGAATGCTTTGTGATTGAGGGATGCCTATCCTTACTTGTTTGTAGGATTTCAGGAGTAAGCCTATTTCTTGAGGAGGTGGATGTAATACCTCTCCCATAGTTTTCTTTTAGTTTATATAGACAAACTCTTTTAGGGCACTCTTTTTGTTGATTATTTTTATATGATGATGTTATTGTTACTCAAAAATACAGCATACAATACAATAAGCATAAGTAGGAAAAGGTTTCATTTGTTTGTCTAATTAACACTACCTTGTAGGTTTTGTTAGTTTACATGTCATTATTGCATTCATTCTAGATGTCGTTATTGTACTCTAAGTATTGATTATTATTCCAAAAATTCCAAAATTCATAAATAATAATTACATTGTGCTTTCAAACTGAATGTGATATACAAATGTCCTTTCTTGTTTCATGTTTCATCAATAAGTAGAGTACATTGCAGAATTGAAAGAAAGATTGAAGTATGGAATAGGGGTCCCATGCATTGCCTTTTGTATTGGTTTGTGTCAGCTGGTTGTCTGCTAGGTCTTTTCATTTAGGTCTTCATAGTCTGAGTCTTCATTTGCATCTATGTCTTTAGGGTTTCATATCTGCATAAGAAAGGAAAATATGGTTAGATCCTGTTGGCTCTAAGCAATACATGAGAAAAAAATAACATACTGTAGTAATCAAGTTTTCAATACTGCATATCAATCTGGAAAATTAAATGTGATAAGGAAATGTACACTGACACTCACTACAAGGTAGCATTAAAGGGACTTGTTTTTGACATGAAACCTTTTACTACTAATGATCATTGTGGTGTATGTTGTCCTTTTTATTAACCAGGTGTTTGAATTAAAAGGACTTAGTATGTTTCAAATTGAGAAACCTTTTTTAATAATATATTTCATAATGATGTTATTTGAGAGCTTAATAGATTATCTTGCAGATAACAGCTGACTGGTTTTCACATTCAGTCATTGTCAAAGATGCAGATCAAGCTGGATTCCCATGATAAGAGTGCTATAGGAAGTGCTAATGATTTCCAACTTTCAAGTTCAAGATACAAATGGTGCTACATAAATACTGGTATAATATGTCCTTGTTGTTTCAAAAGTACATTTTCAAGCCATAAACATATTTGTTGTTGAATATAGAAAGAGTGCTTCAAGATTGAGCCATAATATTATAAAATGTTTACAATTTGTTTTTATTGAGTGTCACGAACTCGTGTTCGAACCTCATTAGTTAACATTCTGGTATTTTTGAATGTCACAAGCCCGTGCTCAAACTTCATTAACAGTGAACAAACATTTTCATCTTGTTGTACTTATCATATTAAGTGCAGATTCAACATCAATGAGAATTGTAGACAGTGGACAAAGCTACAGGATGCAAGCCGAATAGAAAGTATAAAATATGTATAAACTGGAACAGAGCATGTACAGCTAACAGAGGAATATCATAAAGGAAAGCTACTTATCTGTTTTGGAATGAATAATGATTATTCTTGAGTATCTCTCAATCGTAATCACCTTCTAAGGTTTGTGAAGGTTATGAGTGAAAGATGTTATAGTTTTATTTATAACTGATTATATCTTTTAACATTTTTCAGTCATAACCTTGCAACTTTAGTAAGTCATTAGAGGTGTTTCATGGTTTCCTGAAGCAACTGTCTATCATTGCTGAGCTCATAATATATGGTTTGTGAAGGAACGAGTCCACCAGTTCCTCAAATTTACTGTTGTTGATTACACAGGTTCATTTTAGATCAGCAGAATGAAATAGTTTGAATACTATAATCACAGTTTATGTACAAATTGTAGAAATTTTTTAAATCAATTTCTAGTTACTCTCTATTTTATACAGAGTGTTTTCATAAAGCTAGTCAGAAAAAGAGTATTCATCTGTTATGTTAAGAATTCCCTGTCAAGGTTTCTGGTTTTCATTGTTGTCACAGTTATATGTTGAGCAAAAGACTAGATTTAATGAAGTCACTATAGACAGTAATTCAAAGTTTATGCAAGTGTGATGAAAAGTTTTGTTTTGGTGTGCAAAGTGAGCTTCATGTTACAACAACAGAAATTATGAAATGTTCACCAGTCGAAGGCTCAAGCAATTTAATTAAGTACAAGTGTTCAAAGCTGCTAGTTTTCATTGTATACAATATCAATGAGCTCTCAGTCAAAGCCAAGTCATTCTTGGTTATATGACAAGTTTGAACAAGTTCTGAATCAAATGTTAAGCATCTACTCACAATCGTGAGTTAAAAATAAAAATAGTTATTCAACCTGGGAGTTCCAGATTAGGAAGCTCGAGTTCTTACAAAAGAATCATTATTACGAGCTCAACCATATATGTGAGAAGAATCTCAATCAAATCTAAGCTTTGGAATGGGACCACAGAATGCAGTCATGGCTTTATTTTCAAGTAGAAAAGGTTACACCAGTCATAAAGTTGTGACTGCAATCAATCATAGTTTGAACTCATAAAAGAAGCAGAATAAAACAACATAGGCCATGGTTCATAGTATGAAGCTTACGGCTTACAAATAGAAGCAAAGTACAAGAAATCACTAGTCATTAGACTATTATACATAATAGACTTGAAGCTTGTGGCTTGAAGACACAAAAAAGAGAAACTCTCAGCAAAGTGAAGCTTACGGCTTACTGATAGAAACAAAAGATGAGATATATACCAGTTACAACTGTGACTTGCATGCATAACCCATGTTTTGAAAGCAACTTTGAATGAAAAGCAAATTCCTAATAAATAAACAAAGAGTTTGAAAATAAACTTATAGTTCAGTGAACCCAAGTTTGTATTCAATGTCGAGTTCTCTATTTGGGATGCACATCAGTGAAGAATGGCAGTGATCTCCAGTATAATAGTAGGCTCGAGTTCAACAGTGGGGTTCTTTCATAGTCAAACTAAGCTTCATCAAAAGTTTTCAAAGACTTTCCTACAAGTTAGGGTTTGATTTTCCCTAAAACTTATTTGTGAAGAATGAGATAAGCACAAGTGCCAAGATCAAAATGAGCATAACTAAGTTTGGAGTCCGCAAGATGAGTGGTATTCAATGCCATCAATGCATATGTCTTATTCTTGTAGAGCCTTGAAAACTATTTGTAGTGCCACCTCACATATTCATCTCCTCGATTTTTGCATTGCATTGCAAGTGGATTGAACAGTCATGTCGACTTTCTCCACTTTGCATGTTTCACACTTACAGATTTTTATCTACGTTAGGAGTTGAAAGTTAGATTATTTGATATTAGATTTTATCTAATATTAAGTATATTTTTAAATATTGGCAAGAAAATGTAAAAGGGTAAAGTCCTTAATATAAGCCAATATTTAAGGGGCACTTAGAGTGGAGTTTTCATAGGCTTAGTTATTGGCATGTTTTTGGGCATTTTTAGGGCATTTTTGGGGAATTTAGATTTTTAGATTTGAAGCTAGGGCTGGATATAAAATTGATTTTGGATGATCAATTGGGGGTTGCAGATTTTGGAGAGAGGGAATATAGTGAACACATTGTTCCTAAGTGCTTTGAACCATTTTGTAATCATTTTTGTCAGATTTTGGAGGGAATGAACCAGAGGTTTTGACTCATATTTGTGAAGTTGTTTTGATATTGGATCATGTTTTCATCTTTTCTTACAAGTGTTAAATTATTTATTATCTAAAGGAAGTGAGTAGATTTTTGTTCCTTCTCAAGATAATCAATTGCTCCAGAACCTTGTATGAGAAATGTATGTTTTTTAATTATCCAAGTTGTTTGTGGTAAAACCCTAATAGCATGCCTTTGTTAACCTATATGTTGAGTAAAGATTCAAAGTGTTAAGATCTTCATTTATGAGTCAGGATTGATGTTTCATCTTTTTGCAAAGTTTGAAATATTTCTTGGTGTATCACCCTAATCTTTTAGTTATAAGTATTATTTTCCTTTTTTCCCAACAAATTATAGATCAGGAAAGTGATATTCCATATTTTATAAGAACCGGCCTAGAATCCAGAGATTCCTCTTTATTCAGAGTCTACCCACAACTCGAGGAGGTTTCCATTGTCAGGATAGAATTGTTGTTTTGCCCTAATGCCTGATTTAGGGTGACAATTCTAAGCCTAAACATTTTTTTATATTCATGGTTTTACTAACCCCATACTTATATGTGTATGGTTAGCGTGTATGTTTTACTTTTCTATTTTACATGCCTAATGTGGTTGAAGGACGGAGTGATAGTTACTTGTTTGCGAGATCTACACGATCGGTCGATCCCCACCATTGTCTGTTATATATTTATACATGTATGTACATGCTTGTCTTTTATGTAGGATTTTAGGTATCAAGCATCAACTTCCCGGAATTAATAGGATGAGTGTGCCCTGTCACAATATCTAAATGGTAAGAGAGGGGAGATAACAAATATGTCCAAATCCTAACCTAATCCATTTATTATCTTGAAATAGTGGACAAGTATCTTATTTATTACCCTCCAAATTCATCAAGTTGACATGAATTCATAAACCCTTCCTTTGTGTTTGATTTAGTATTTTTATGTAGTCAGTTTTTTCAGGTTTGCATGCCTGTAGGTTTGATGTGATTTTTGTGTTAAAATAGAGAAATGATTTAATTAAAGTTAATTTTGTGATTGATTACTTATATCTTATAAAATATTGGAATATTAAAATATAAGGTTATTTAATTAATGATACTTAATTAAATACCTATGTTTATTAAAAAGAATTAATTAAAAATTCTAGCTATGGAAAGTCGAGATTTAATTAAATACTAGGTCTAAATTAGAATTTAAATGCATAATTAAAATATAAAATAATATTTATTATTAAATTGCATATTTAAAATATGCTATGAATTTTAATCTAATTAAAAATAATTGATATATCTAAATGCAAAAATCAGTTAAGTGATTTTAATGTCGAGTTGCATATCAAGAAAACACTTTATCAAGAAATTAGAACTTTACCTTTTTAAAATAAATGTTGAGTTAAAAGTGACTTAAGTGGAGGAAAATAAAATAAGAGTAATTTTTTTTATATATTTCAGAGTTAAGTTCGTCTTTTTTTAGAGTTGCATGTTTTGAAACCCTAGCTTGGCAAGTTTTCTATATTAGAGGGTTTTGGTCATTATTAGGGACATGTTTATCAGGTTTTGGAAGATGGTTGTGGTGCTTCAAAGTAGAGAATAGTTTTCAAAGCTTGGATTTTGGAGTGTTTCGATTTGGTCTTACTTTCTATTCAGATCAATTTGTGGATTCCAGGTAGGGTTTGAAACCCTCGTAGATCCAATTTTCTTTTAAAAGATTGTTTACTTTGTGCCTACCAAATTGTGTTGATGGTAGTTTTGTAATTCTTCTTTTGTACGAAATTTTGTTTTGAAAGCTTTTTGGTTGAAGAAATCTTGTGATTGTGGAATTGTGAAGAGCTCGGATTTTTGTTAGAATGAGGAAAAGCGTTGTATTAAATCAATTAGAGTTTTCTTGTATTTGTTGTTGAAACTCTAAGAAGTAAATCAAATTAAAATAGATATATAATATTTGCATACGAGCATAATATTATTATAGAATTAAAAGAAAGTAGTAAAGAATATATATATGGAGAAAAAATATATTAAATCATGAAATTATAAAACTAATGGAAAAATAAATGTATATGTATTTGGACTTTATATATATATATATATATATATATATATATATATATATATATATATATATATATATATATATATATATATATATATATATATATATATATATATATATATATATATATATATATATATATATATATATATATATGTCTGTGTATACACACACACACATATAGAGATTTTTTAAAAAAATATTATTATTATTTATTTATTTCAAAAAAAATTAGTTAATAAATAAATATTAATTGATTTTTTTACATGAGGGTTTTAATATTAATGTTTTTATTTATATTTATATTTGGAAAATTAATAACATTATTTTATTATTAAATATGTGGTGTTTTGATATGCATGGAGATTTTATTTCAATACTTATTTAAAAAGTATATATGCATGAGATTTTAAATGAACTTTTTCTTAATAAGTCAAACTATACTTTAATAAACAAAATCGATTGTTTTTAAACAATTGAGACTTGTGTTATGGTTTGACTACTTGTTATATTATATTGTCTTGTTTGATGTTGTTTATTTGAGGAAATTACGTTGACATTGAGAAATTGTATATCAGAGGCTTTGAAATATTTTTCTGTTGATCTCTGGTTTTATGTGGAGAATCTTTATAACCATTTGTTAAGTCTCGATTGGATCATGTATGATTCTGTGATATATGTGAGTGATCTCATATGTTGTATTATGTCTTGATCTTTATTTCATTTGACCAAAAAAGTGACGATTGTTATTATAATTGAGTATGATTTACTTGGTCACCTTATATTCTCTATTATGATTGTTCTACATTCTAGATGATTATTTGTATGGACTATGTTACTCCATGTTTGGAGATGGATGTTATTGATGTTGTGATTATTGTTGGTCTTGTGATATGAGACTTTGTGGATTGTTATTATCTTTGAGATATCCATTATGGGATGGATGATCTATGGTAATATCTATATTGAGATGGATAGTTTGATTCATGTATAGGAAGTGGTATTTTTTGTTATGCTCCATTACTTTACTTTGGTGATTATCATGATTTATGATTTATGAGAAGCTTTTGTGGTTTTGGTTTTGTTTTCTCTTTTCTTTATTTATTTATTGGAGCATTAGGGTAGGCTATCTGAGTGTATAGATGGGAAGTGGCTTGTTTTGGAGGCGTTGGAGCCTAGAAGTGGCTTGTTTTGGAGACCTTTGCAAGTTACATAATAAATTGATAACTTGAATACATTGAGAGTTTAAAAAGAATTAATAAGATGTTTGTGTTCCTCACCCATTCCTTGAGTGCTAGTATAGGCTAGGATGGTTTGTGAGAAGATGTTGGCCACCTGCGTGGATTAGATGAGGCATAGTTGGTAGCCTTGTATGTATGAGAGGTTATTGATACCGCATAGAGTCACTAGGGGGTCAGGGTCCAAAGAGACTGCCAGGGTAACTCTAGAGTTGACTCATGTGATGACACTTCCATTTATGCATCTTAAGTTTCATATATGTGTTGGTTGCCTCTAATAGAGTATGTATTATCTTTTCAGTTGGTGGTGTACCTCTTTGAGATATAGATCTTTCAGGATCCCTTGCCTAAGTGTTGTATTGTGTTGGATTTTGGTGTTTGATATCTGAGTGGGTTTTGTTGTTATCTCCTCTGCACAGTGGGTGTGGGCCTTTGGTTTCATGTGGTCGAGTGGTAGTGATTCTTTTACCATTTGAGATTCTGACATCCTTGTACCTGTGTTGGATGATCCTTATAGTAGTTGTATCTTATTATTTGTCATTGGAGACTTACTCTTATCTTTCATTTATTGTATTGTACTCTGTACTTAGATTATATTTACATACCCTGTAACTTGTGCAATGGGTGTGGGTTATCATGTATATCTTATGGTTCAGTTGTATTTGGGTATTCTTTTATGAGATGTACTTTCATTTCATTATGTGGAAGATTTGAATGATTGTTGTAGTTAATAAATTAATTTATATTTATGTAATTCTACATCAAGGAACCCTTGAGATTTGTAACCTATAAATGAGTTACACTTATGAGTATGTATTGTCTTTATGCTATATTTATTCCCCTTTGTTATTCATTATTGTTTGTAAACTCTTAATAATAAAATTATTATGTAAACTTAGTAGCATGTTTAGGTTAATTTATCCTGGATTCCCTGGTGGGGCATTACATAGAGGGAAATCATTGATATGAATAGAAGGTAAATTTTCCTTAAGGAAATGAACAATCATATCAATTTCCTCTAATATAACATCATTTTCCCTCACCAAGGTATCCTCATGGGGGAGATGCATATATAGAGAATAATCAACGTCATATGTAATGGTTCATCCTAACTAGGGAGATTGTTGAGAGATGAATTATTTTCTCACTTCAATATGTCCTCATGAGAAAGAGGGTCCTTAAGAGAGAAAAATGAATTTAATCTATAGAAAATATTCATGATGAACTAACTGACATGACATGTGCAAAATGTATGGAACTATATTTTTCCAATGCAAGTGCATAAACAAAAAAATGAAAGGATTTGTATGAAATGAAATGATTACTAACTAATGCATTGATTTTTTTTTTTATTACTCTAAATGAAATGAGAGACAATAATATAAATTTTTCATGTCCTTTAAAAAAAATGCATAAAATGAAACAATGTGGACAAATTATTTTCTTGCTTCAATATGTCGTCATGAGAAAGAGGGTCCTTAGGAGAGAAAAATGAATTTAATATATAAAAAATATCCATGATGAACTAACTGACATGACATGTGCAAAATGTATGAAACTATATTTTTCCAATGCAAGTGCACAAACAAAAAATGGAAGGATCTATATGAAATGCAATGATTACTAACTAATGCATGAAATGATTTTTTTTTATTACGCTAAATGAAATGAGAGACAACAATATGAATTTTTCATGTCCTTTAAAAAAAATGCATAAAATGAAACAATGTAATGCATACAAATAATATCTAAAAACCAAATGAGTAGAAATTTCATGAGTCAAGTTCACTAATATGTACTATAGGAAAAGGGAAGTACTGCACAAAGGTAGATCACTTATCCTTTTCAAAGTTGCACATTTGGAAGGAAGATGTCCCAATAGGCCAGGATGATCCCAAGTGCTAAATTGATCAATAATCCTTCACTGAATATGTAAAATTGAAATGAGAAATGATAATAAAATAGAAAATGCAAATTATGAAAATTTATATGTATCTAGAAATAAAATAGGACATATGCTAATTTATATTAGAATAAAAAAAACATGATCCTAAGAATACTTGTAACTATTATTCAAAAACCTATGAATTGTAACCTACCTACATAATGAATTTGAGCCTATTCTGGAGGGTATACAATGACTGAGCCATTTTGTACCCTGAGTTTTTTATTTAGGGATGCTTTGACAGTTCTTGATCTGCCTAGAAAAAGTTCTAACAATTGCATAAGCTTATTCTTGCACACATAAAAATGGGAAAGAAGGTTTCATAAAGGGGTTTACCTCAATCAAACCATTATTTAGACACCAACCTTAAAAATGTAATGAAATTGCATAAAGGAAAGATAAAATAAAAGGTAGATTTGAATTGTGAATTTCTGCATGTCTTGATGACACAATGTCTCTTTAGATGTAATCACAAGTGTTAATGCATTAGCTTGAAATACACAAAAACTCAAAAGGGAATAATGAAAGATAAGAAAAAATAAAATTTCGGAAGAAAAAAAACTTGAGCTCTGCAACTTGATGTACCCGGCATCTATCTAATTTTTTCTCTTGGCTCTCTCGTACGTTCCTTGACAGGCTGCCATTAATGGCCTTGACATCACCGGGAGCCATTACTGTTGACTTGACGTCTAAGGCATATATCCCTTCAGATAAAGATGTCTCCCACAAAGCCAATGCTTCTAACCCCAAGGTATTTTCTCAAGTGAGCCCAGTGGTTGCTGAAGGTGTTGTAGGAGGCGACGCTCTGAAGGATGGAGAAAAATAGCCAACCGCACCCAAAGCAAAGTCCTTCAAGTAGGCCGTCTAAAATGAACGTGTTCTGCCAGAAGGAGCTGCCTTTCTTGCAAGTGCAATCCAGGGGACTTCTACCGCCAAAGGAGATGGAGGTAAGGATCCTGTTCCTCTCAAGTTAGTTATTAAATCGAATTTGCAGATGAATGTTGCTATCAATCAGGAGAAATCTAGGCTTAAAGACTGTGCTATATCTTTTGCTACAGTTGATAGTTCCAAGATCCCTTCTAGGAATTTTCTTAATGATTGGTTTCATAAAACATGGGGACATAAATTAGGTTTTCATTTCTTGTACTGTCGTATGCTTCAAAAGGGTTTATTTATTTAGTTTTTCTACGACCCTAAAGCGCAAAAAGCTATTATGGGCAAACAATTTTGGAGAGTTGGCCCTTGCGAATTTAGGGCTATTCCTTGGTCTCTCAAAGCCTCCCAAGAAGAAGTCCTAGCCTTGTCTAGCCCAAGGTGGTTAATCATTGGCAATCTTCCCCCATTTTTGTTGAACCTCATTCCACTTGCGCTTGAGCTGATAGGCAAAGTGCTTAGATTTGATCAGTCTAATACTCTCATTCCTAACACGGATGTTTGTTCCTTCTCTTTATTAAACCCGGTGTTGACCTCCCTGAAACCCTACAATTTGACATTGACCCTACACCTGTGTGTTGCCTGATTATTTTCCTAGGTGGTTTAGGTGGCTGCTTTGTTTGTAGGAAAGAAGGCCACAAAAAGTAAGAGTGCCCTATTATTTTGAAGAGGAATGCATTGAATAAGAAATTTGTTCCTCCTCTGAACCCTAAAGATAAGACTGGCCCACAGTTACAATCTACTTCCTCCAAGATCAATGTCGCTCTTGAGCCTCCCCTCATCATTTAGATTTCACCCCCCTACCTGGAACCAAGACTCAGGTGCTCTCAGTGCTACCCCGGATAGCCTAAAAGGGAAATTTGATTCCCTCCCAAAACTCCCAAAAGATATTTCTACCATCCTGAAACCCCTCGAAGGAATTCCTAATGTTGAAACCCTTGATTTTGGCCTTATTGGTCCTAAACTGAAATAAAAACATAGAACAAAGAATGCTCAACAACTGGTCGTTGATAAAATTAGAGACATAAATCTAAAAAACAAAAGTGACCCTTAGCCCAAGTGGAAAATATACTCCATCCTTCCTCAAGGGAAAAGGCCTCTAAATAATAAATCTCCTCCCTCTTCTCTCCCTACAAATAGGGTAAACGACCCTCAGGCCTCTCTTGTTCACTCCATCCCTGATGAGATGTCCCTTGCCTCATATCAGGGTGGTAGAATGGGAGGGAATTCTCCCCCTCCTATAAATGAAGATAAGTTGAATTCCTTCTCCGTTGTTGTCATCCTAGCACCCCCTCCCCTTCCACCCCCACCTGATAGATGGATATATGTGTCTGTTGAGAAGAGGATTGACGAAGGGTCCACCCTCCCTATAGGGAGAACAGAGTTGGGAGTTGTGTAGAGGCAAGACTTTGAGCTTGAGGAAGGAGAGATTGACATCTCTTATAATGCCCAACAGAAATGTATCTCAGAAGAGTCATTTATTTTTGCAGCTGATCTCTCCAAAGGTAACAAAGGGGAAGATCATTCCATGAAAGCATGCTCTACAGAATTGGGCTTAGGGATCACTAAGAAGAAGAAAAGGGGAAGGCCCCCCCTAACCAGTGGGAATCCTAAACTTTCTAAAACCCCCAGAGTGGATATGCCTAAATGCTTTAAAGGATTTAGGAAACCCATAGATACTGACTAATAAATAGTTACTATGCTATTAAACTGTACATCCTGGAATGTTAGAGGACTGGAAGCCTCTGACAAGAAATATGTGGTCAAGAGACTCCTTAACTCACATAGAGAGTTAGACATTTTAATGCTTTAAGAGGTCAAAGCAATAGGGTTTGAACTTGATATTTCCCTCAAATGTATCTGGAAAGATGCAACTGCATTCCTCACTAAATACCCTAGAGGCAAGGGTGGGACCTCTATCCTGATTAGCCCCTCATGGAAGAATGTTGTCCAAATGTGGGGCATCTCACCCTATAACAGGGTTTTTTGGATTAGAATGAGGGTCAAAGATATTGAATTTGGGGTTTGCCCAGTATATTCTCCAAATGAACACAGTGGCAAGATAGAATTGTGGAGGTGGTTAGCTGATTTAGAGTCTATCCCTTGGATTGTAGTAGGGGACTTCAACATGGTGGAGAGGGCCCAAGATAAGTTGGGTGGACTTAGGTTTGAATGGAAAGGCAATGAACCACTCTACTAGTGTAGATTGATTAACAAACTTAACCTATTCAACCCCCTAGCAGGGAAAAAAATGAATCTAAAGGTATTTGGTATACCTAGTCTAATTTTCAAAGAGGAGAGAGAAGGATATACTCTAGATTGGATAGGTTCTACCTTAATAAGCTCTGGTTTAGTTGTCAGCCTCCTCCTGACAACAATTGTGTGAAGGTTCTGCCCTTCACCCTATCTGATCACCACCCCATTTTTTCTTCCATTCAACTCATTGGGGACCAAGTCTTTGATGCTCCCCCTAAACAAGGTTTTTATCTTAATACTTCCCTCTTAGGAGATGAGGATGTTCAGGCTATGGTCAAGATAATTGCCTAGTATAATGAGAATATTGCACATCATGCTTCATACATTGACAGATGGAATCAAACCACTAAATCTTGGCAGAATATTCTTAAAACAGTTGGGATTAAGAAGGCTAAAGACTAGACTTTTATAGTATAAGTCGGTGGAGTCTCTACAAGAGGTGGAAGCTTAGATTCAAGTCAACCCTTCCTCTCAAGAGCTTCTTGAAAATGTTATTACTTGTAGAGACTCCCTCCAAAGGACTCAGATGATCAAAACTAGAGGGGCTAGGATTAGAGCCAGGATCAAATGGATTAATCTGGGAGATAGAGGCTCCAAGTTCTTCTTTCAAACCCTTAAGAAAAAAGAGGAAAAGGATAAGATTGCAAGTATCAGATTTCATGACTCTGTGGTCTCTTCTCAGTAGGAGATTATCAAAGCCTTCTCCTCCTTTTATAAGGACCTATTCACTTCAGAAGATTTTGACCCCTCCATGGAGGAAGCTAGGGACAAGATTAGAACCCTTATCCCTAAGAAGATAGGAGAGGATGAGGCTAATTTTTTGAACAAAGAACTTTATGTGGAAGAAATCAATAAATCCATCAATAGAATGGCTAATGATAAAGCTTCGAGTCCAGATGGGCTGCCATTTCAATTTTACAAGGCCAACATAAAATGGATTGGGCCTAAACTTCTCCATGTATACAATGAGGCTATTGAAGTAGGCACTCTTGGCCCAAAATTAAATGTTGGCCTCATTAAGCTCATACCCAAAGAGGGTGATAGGCTTCTAATAAAAAACTAGAGACCTATTACTCTTCTAAATGTTGTTTACAAGATCTTAGCCAAAATACTTGCAGTAATAATAGAAAATCTCCTCCCATCAGTGATCAATAGCACCCAAACATGATTCATCAAGGGGAGATACATCCTTGAGAATCTTATCACATGTTGGGAGGCTATGAACTGGGCAAAAGTTTCAAGACAAAACTATGCCATGCTCCTCATAGATTATGAGAAGGTATATGATAAGATCGAGGGAGATTCATCATGATGATGTTGGAAGCCTTAGGGTTTCCTCCCTTCTTTTGTAGGATGGTATCAACACTCCTTTATGGTGCCATGGATGCAGTTGAAGTCAATGGAGTCATATCAAAGTTCTTTAGCCTCTCCAGATCTATCAGGCAAGGATGCCCCCTAGCTCCCTCCCTATTTGTTATTGCTATAGATTCTCTACACTACTTCCTTAGAGATGATTCCCTCTCCCCTAGGGTGAAAGGTATCCTTCTCCCCAATAATCAAGATGTCTCCAATGTCTGGTTTGTAGATGAAACTTCCATCCTCCTCCTTGAAGAAAATAATATGAGATTTTTGATGAACAAACTTGACCTTTTCTGCAAAGCCTCTGGCAACAAAGTCTCATTATCCAAATCTGTTATGTTGGGATGGGAACAGAATCCACCTGAATGGTGGGGCAACTTTGACTTTACTTGGGGAGGTCCAGACCATATGGTTAGATATTTGGGAATCCCCTTTTCCATCTCCCCTAATCTCAATTAGATGTGGGACTGGATTTTTGAGAGGATTAACAGGAAGCTCACCAAATGGGACAGTAACCTCCTTTTCTTCTCTGGAAGATTCCAGGTATGCCAAAAGATACTCTCCTCTTATCCAATCTATTTCTCCTCCATGTGGCTTTTTAATCAACACTAATTCAATTCTATTCATAAGGTTATTAGTGATTTTATTTGGCTAGATGGCAAAGGAAATAAGAGGTTTCATGCAGTTTCTTGGGAATGGTGTTCAAGAGATAGATCCTGGGGAGGTCTAGGACTCAAGGACCTGAAGTCAGAAGGCATAGATTTGGCAGTCAAGTGGATAGCTAAAGTAGGGGAGGGAGAAGAGCCTTGGAAAGTACTGGTGAGAAACAATCTTCAATTGGCTCACTTTAACAGACCAAAAGGTTGGCAGAAACTTTGCTTTACTGACACCCTCATTGTTGATGCTAATGTGGTTGTTCACGGATCTAGTGTTTTCAAAAGTATTTGGAAGGCCTGGAAATATGTTAAGGGTTTCCTAAGAAATAAGGGGTTGGTTGAGAATAATGGGAATGTTTGTAGGCTTAAATCCATTTGGTGGAACCTAAAACATGGAGATAAAATGCTAGCACTACTATAGGGTTGTTCAGCAAGGAAGTGGACTAGAATAGGTATTGCAACTTTTGGAGATATCATCCAACTTCCCCCATGGGAGTGGCTTGAATCCCAATTCAGTATACCCAAAACCCAATGGAGAACCTATTATGTCCTCAAAGATGCCTTTGACTCTCTAAGTCCAGTTAAAGGATGTTTCATTGAATCCTGTTGTAACTTCTAATTGTTTTGGCCTGACAATACCCCCCTCCACCTTGGTAAGTCCAAATACTTTTACTAGTTGCTGACTAATAATTGTGACATCTTTTCCCATGTAAGTCGTAAATGGGGCCTAGAGATCCAGGACTCAGAGTGGATGAAATACTTTAGACTGTTATGGACTAGACTAGTAGAACCTGAGGTCTCTTTCTTTCTATGGAAATTGTTCCTACACAAGCTGCCATTTAAGAAACCCAGGGGAGAACCAAATATCTACTCTATGTGTAAATAGGTTGAGTCAGTCACCCATGTTTTCTTTGAGTGTTTGTTTGCCTCTGAAATCTAGAACATGTTTGGACTATCCTGTAAGACCCACTTTGATGCTCTGAATATAATCTCTGGCACTATTAACTGCAGCAAATTCTGTAACTCATTTTGGTCTTTAATTTCTTCTATTATTTTATGGTTCATCTAGAAGGCTCAGAATAATGATGTACTTGCAGGAAAGAATAGGAACCTTACTGAGTCTCGCAAGAGACTCATATATTTTGACATTGCCATACAGGTCATGGTGGTCATAAAGATGAAGGAGAACAAGTTCCTGCAGGTGCTGAGAGAGGGGAAGACTACCATAGAGAAATCAGAGGTAGCACATGGATATACAACAATGAAAGATAAAGATGAATTCAAGATCACCCTTGCTGAGTTCATTCAACAACTGAAGCATGACAATCAATGAAGAGAGATGAGGACCGCAGGTGATAGAGACTTCAGAGTCGTTGGTTACAACTTAGTCTCCCCATATTCTAATGATGAAGAGGAAGAAGAAGGAGACAACCCCTCCTGAACTCTCTTGTGTTTCTCTTATTTAGCATAATACTTTATTAAGATAGTAATGTAATAGCAGTCGCTTGTAACACTCAGTAGTACTGAGAATTTTTGTAATACTCTAGAACTTAGCTCCGCTTTGTTTTGTACTGAATAGTTTATAAATTATATGCAATAGAAAAAAATAATGAAAGATAAACCTTATGAAATAGATGTTGTTGTTTTCCACAATTCTTGATGAAGAATAATAATGCTTTTGAAGACTTGAAGACTTGGATGGTTCAAGATCTTAAGAATGCTTGGATGTTAGTTACTTTATTGCTTTTTTATCATAAATGTTTTAGGATAGTAATGGATACCAAAATGAGGAGAGGTAGGGTGTTTATATACCTTATCCATCATTTTGAGATTAAAAAAAAAAAAGCCAAGATGACCATGGGATCTATTTTCCCACCAACACCTCAACATAGGGCTTTGGGCCAAAAACCACAGGAATAAAATGACTGAGTCATTCTATACTTAGGTACAGAATGACAACCTTTCTATACCCACCAATCAAGGCCCAAATTAGGACCATGGGTCCCAAGTAATGAGAGGACGTAGGAAAATAGGGTATAGTTAATTTTGAGGTCTCGAGAGAATATAAATGCCATAAATGGTAATATAGGGCTTAGGTGATGAAATAAATTATGGGATTGGAGGAAAAATAAATGATCAAACTTAGAAATAAGGGCTTACCTGAAGTTTTGAAATTGATTCAAAACATGACTTATAATATTAATTTAAAGGTTTGATGAGCATTAGGAGAGCGTGAAATCAATGTGGGAACCCACACATACTAAAATGGGGCTAAAATGAACATATAATTATATATGCTAACTTTTTTAGGATAGTACAACCTATAATTTTTGTTATGGGATCTCAAAGCTATAACCTATTTCAATAAAATTGAGATGGATCTTGGTGGTATAGGGTGGTTGAAACATTCTATACCCAAGTACGGGGCAGCTGAAACTTTTTGTACCCTGGGTTTCTGCCTAAAACTTGTAGGAATGCCCTGAATGTTCTCGATCTACCCAAAAAAGTTTTGACAACTCCATAACCTATTCCTGCACATAGAAAAATAGGGAAAAGGTTGGTTAAAAGGGGCTTGCCTTGGTTGAATCCCCATTTAGGAATCAACCTTGAAAATAAAAGGAAATTACATAAAGGAAAGTGTGTTAAAAGGTAGATATTTGATTCACCTTTCTTAAACCCTCATGGAAGGATGTAAAAATTTCTCATACCCATGAAGATGTTTGAATATACTTAGAATAAATAAGTTGGTCTTGAAATGTAGAATAGGAATCAAGAATTCCCTCACAAATGCATGGATCTACGAATGCCACTCTTAGATCTTCAATGTATATATGCTTGATAATCGCTTGCAATGAAGAAGAGATGAATGTGGATGGAGGGACGATATTCTTTCTTGTTTGAGAATTCCTATACTTGGCCACCATGGGAGATAAACTTTCTTCAATGGAAAATATTACTAGAATTAACTTGAATGAATTGGAGAAACTAGATCTTGGATGCTTTCCTTCAAATCTTGAATTCAATTGCTCGATTACTCTTTTTCTCTTGATTGCACTTGATAAATTGAGTGTAGTTATGATATGAAAAATGATGAGAGATAGGGTTTTTTATACACTTCATTCATCATTTTAGGATTTAAAAATAAGTCAGGCCAACCACGAGATCTATTTTCCCACTAACACCCCAAAATAGGGCTCCAGGTCAAATTTGGGCCAAAAAGTCTGGGTATAGAACATTTGAAATGGGTGTTGTGATGGTGGGAAAGATGTGGGAAAAGAGGAATCAGGTTGCTAGGATCAAGCATAATGGACATCAGATCTCGAAATCACCAAATGAGGACTAATAGAGCATCTAATTATGGGTGCTAACTTTTTAGGATGGTACATTTGGGTTACTATATAAAACTTCTTGCATGCTATTAGAGCTTTTGGAGTGCCATTGTATAGTTGTACTAGAGAGATCTAGGTGCATTTTGATATACACATTATCAAAACTAGGGATAAACAAACATTTGGAACATTCTATGCCAAATCTAAGCTCACCATTACATCTGAGAGGTTGTTTTGGTAAATTTTGACTATAAATTTGCATATATTAGGAAAAAGTTGTTTTCAAGGAGAAAATAGTGCCATTGTATAGTGGCATTGGAGAGATCTTGGTGCATTTTTTATTGGCACATTCTCAGAACTAGGGAGCAACATACTTTTGGAGCATTCTACGCAAAATCTAAGCTTACCATTGCATCTAAGAGGTTATTTTGGTGAGTTTTGAATATAAATTTGCATATATTGGACAAAAGTTGTTTTCAAGGCATAAAAAATCTATACAACCTACCCACCCATGCAGACGGTACAATTTTATTATAAAAAAAAATTAGTATGGATTTTAAGATTTTTATTTACAAACTTTTTTCAAAAAATTCTTTTGGGCAATTTTTCTTTGGGGGTCTACAAATCCCCCTATTTATTTTTCATAGGCCTTTATTAGATCCATACAATAATGACATATTTTAATATATAAAAGACAAGAAGTGTTTTAGAATGACAAATGTGGGATTAAACATCCCAACGCATAGGTTGTGGAAACGTAGTGGGCACAAAATTTTCCACACAGTGCAAGCTCACTACCACATAGTAGTTTGACACCTAGACCACATGGCACAAACTCACACTATCGCATGACAATTCGACACTTAGGTCATACAACAACCGAAAGACTTGACACGTTCTTTTGGGAAAATTTTGTTTGGGGGTCTACAGATCCCCTTTTTATTTTTCATAGGCCCCTGTTAGATTTGCACAATAATGTAATGTTTTACTATATAAAAGACAATAAGTATTTTAGCATGGAAAATGTAGGATTAAACATCCCAACACATAGGTCGTAGACACGTGGTGGACACAAAAATTACTGTGCAGTGCAAGCTCGCACTGCCACATAGTAATCTGATACCTGGACCACATGACATAAAGTCATACTATCGCACAATAGTTTGATACTTAGGTCATGTAACAATTGAAAAACTTGCCACATGACACACACATGAAGTTCCATGTCGCACACCTAATCTAGCCACATAAACAAACAACAACCGACAGACTTGCCACGTGACACACACATGATGTGCCCTATCACACACGTAATCTAGCCACATAAACAAACACAAAGCTAGTAAAATCTAATGCAGTACCACCATGTTGGTGACACAACAATGTATGGATTGCTTTGTCAGTAGTCAACGTTAATGCCTAGTCAACAATACATATCATCTGTATGGACCAATTAGAGTTTGCCACGTGGTAAAGAGCTATTTATGGTGATGATTATTTGCTCATCAAATTTAAGCTCATGGATCAATCGTGATGGTCAAATGACCATCAAATTTAATGCAGGTAGAAGACTGTGCTCTCCACACACTAGTGTAAGTATTTTCCAATTTTGGTGGACATTTTTTTTAGTACTTATAGTTTTTGACAAGTGTGTCTAATCCTGATTTCTGCAACTTCTAGGGCTTCGTTTAGGCTCGTATAAACACACTTTTATGTGCCTTTTTTTAAAAAGTATGATTTTGGTCTACTCTACTATGGTTCTATTGGTTTTTATCCATTGTAGGTAGAAATATCACTTTTGCAACTTGGTCTTTTTTGGCCATTTATGATCATTGTAATGCTATGATTTCAATTGGATCTTTAGAAATATCAATTTGAGTATGATTTGGCCTCATCAAGGTAATTGTAATCATAAAAATCATAAGACCACTTTGCTCTTGTTTAGCCAACTGAAATTATACACACACTAAATATAAAGTGCAAAAATTATCCTTTTTTTATTTGGCAAGGGGGGTGTCTTGTGTGATTGTGCTTCTTCATCTCTTGTGCTATTTCATTTTTCAGATATGGGTTCTCCTAAGTTTCCTCATTTAACTCCACATAATTATCCAACATGGAAAATATGTGATCGAAATAAATTAATGGAAAAATGATTAACTCGTTACATTTATGGGACTATTGTTGCATCATCTAATCCTAAAGCTAATCCAAGTGGTCAAGTGGAATGAATCACTAAAAATACAATGGTTGTTGGAACATTGAGAAAGTATATTTAAGCTAATATCATCTTTTACATTAATAAGTGTAAAATAGTTAAGGAAGTTTGGGAAACTCTTGCTAACTTGTATGGAAAGGTTGATGAGATCAAGGGATACAAGCTGGACAATGATCTCATAAGCTTAGATCTGTAGAAATTTGACACTATCCAAGACTATGTAACAAAATAAAATGATCTTAGAGCATAACTAAATGATTGTTTCATTGAAAATATAGATGTACAATCAATCTTTCATTTATTAGAGGATCTTCCATCCAAATATGCAGCCTTTGCATCTTGTTTCCAAACCCAATAGTTGACTAGTAGTTCATACACCACACCGTCTTTTGATGCACTCACATAAATTTTGATACTTGAATGAGATAAATTGATCACCACAGGGGTTCTCAAGTCTTCTAAGTACAAAGCTTTGATGGATAATCAAGGGAATCACATAAAATATAAGAACCATCAATCATCCAAGTGAAAGCCATAAAAATATAGAGAAAAATCTTCTTCATCCTCTCTTGAGGAGAAATCATCCAAGTAGTTTCCTACTTGTGCATAGTGCAAGAAATTAGGGCATGATGGGCACAAATTTATGTCAAACAAACTGATGAGTTGAAGCATCTTATTAAGAAACATCGAATTAGTTTGCCTTCAACAAGGTCTACTTTAGCTTCTTCTTCACAACAAAAAAAATTGACAAGGAAAAGAGTCACACTTATGGTACAAGTAAGAATAAAGAATAAGCTCTCTATGCTACTATGCATAATTATTTAGGGAGATGGCTTCTAGATTCAAGGGCTTCTCATCATATATAATATTAATAGTTTATGTTGTATGCATTTGAGCCTTGCAAAATGTCACTAATTTTGATGGAAAATCATACATATATGCATGTGAATAGGAAAATAGCCATTGATATTTGAGAGATCATATTCAATGATATATTGTGTGTACCTCACTTAACCAATAATCTTATTTCCATATATCAAACCACTAATTGTGCAACAAGGAAGAGTGTGGAGTTTACTGCTGATTCAATTGTTATCAAAGACTTGGAGAGTGAAACTATCATTACTATTGGGGTGGTGGATCATGCATCTCAGTTTTACTCCTTTGTAGAAATTGATCCTATTGATGATTGAGATTCTTCAAATGATGATCACACTTCTAGTGTGGATTGATATATTGAAAAAAACTTTGGCTACTTGAATTTGGGTATTATCACATGTGATCAAGTCCTTGAGCCTTTTGTTCCATCTCTTCCTATTGAGGTCAGATCTATTTTTTCTCCCAATGATGTTTGTATATCTATAGTTTTGGCTTCTTGTGATTCAATGCAGTAGGATATATATTGTCTTCTAGACATAGTTCCTTGGGATGACTACTTGATATACATTGCATGTTTATTTGTGGAGTCTTATCTTGCAAATTTAGGAGACATCATTGATGATATTCATCTTCTCTATGATGGAGATGATCCTTCATTTGTTGTGAGGGAATATTTGGACCCTCTTCCTTATTTTCTACATGATAATCCTTCATATTTGACATGATTGTAGATACTTTGGATCAACATTTTAATGAGGTATCTTTATCTTCATAGGAGATACTTGAGTCTCTGGCTATTGTTCTACATTCATTTTCCCTAGATCCTGGTTTATTTTTTTCACTAGTGTGGCCTACCAGTACACCTGATTTGGAGGAGGCAACTTTCAACATTGACATGGGGACACTTGAGTATCTTTTAGAGACTCTATACATATTTAGGTTCCTTCATACATATTCCTTTCAGGATTGGGAGACTTCACACACACACACCTATGGTTTTGTTTCTTCCTAAGGGGAGGAACATTTTTCAACAATCATGGAGCATCTTTTGTATCCATCTTAGGGAATTTACCATTCGTATACATTATAAATTTGGAGGGCTAATTTGTCTCTCTTATTCTCTATTTGGTGGGGGGGGACTTTTTCCTCGCAAGAGATTTTTTCCTTCTCATTCTTCTTTGAGAGATCTCTTATATTTCCATCTCTCTTTTGGGGAGGATTTTTGTTCCACTGGATTTTCTCCTTTTCTCCATTTGTGAGAGATTGTATTACATATTGTAAATGGGTACCTAACATGGCCTTATAGTTGTGATCAATCTTGCATTGTTAGATTGAGTTTGCATTCCCCTAAGTCGCACTCGGGGGGGGGGGGGTGTGTGTGTGTTGGTGCAATTAATTTCTCATATAATAACACTTTTCTTAAGTTAACTTAGGCCAATGCATATCATAGTAATTTGCATAGGAAATACTTAGGGGATCGCATATATAGGGAATATGGTGTAGGAGAAATTCCACATTTGTTGGTGTGATCTAGTTGTCACATTTTCATATCCAATTATAGTGGAATGATAATTCCACCTTTGGTGGGTGATCTACCTTTAGTGGAATTATCTATTATTTATCCTAACCTACCCTTGCATCTTATTGAGCCACATGTTAGCATTGTGCAATCCCTTCTCCTATTTCCTTTCCTATATGAGAAAACAATGTACGTTGGAGTTTACTTGAGTTTATTGCATCTTGATGACAATACAATTTGTTCTTGTTCATCTTATTCTCTCTTGCTTTTATGCTATTCATTGGCATGTAGATCATGGGTTACTATAGGAAAATTATTACAACTATAATAAATATCATACATTAGTTATTTCTTCAATATTATTTAATTTAGATATGGTTTTAGATAGTTTATTTGCTATTATAAATTTATTTTGACCCAAACTAACACCCAAAAAATCTAGTTATGAGTTTGACAATTTATAATTTAAAAATTATATATGCTCTTGATTTGTTTGTAATGAGGGTTGAGAATTATTTGTTTGAGCACAAATAATAGGTGGTGCTACAATTTCAGTGTGTGAATGCTGATGAATTTGTGATTTTGAAATAAAAATCAAGTTCAATACCCATTTATGTGTTGCTTTTTTGTTCAATTGATTTTCTTTGTTGGTGGTGATTATCAAATGCATTTTTTTTTGTGATTGATAACTTAATTGGATCATATTTACTTGTGCTTTGAGGAGGAATTGGTCTCACATATGTGCATCAGTAAATAACTATGTGATTTTTGATGAATTATGAGAATTTTTTTGTTATTTGATTTCCTTTGATGATTGCATCATGTTTAATATGAACTGTGGAATCCAAGTTTATAGTTACATGGTCAAATGATCTAATCTAATTTTTGCATTAACAAGTGTTCATTTGAGAAATCACCATCCATCTTAGTTTAAGATTTCAATTTAGATTCATTTCTTGCACGTCTTTAACTCTTTTGCAATTTATTTAAAATATAGGTTAGTTTCAGTTAAGAAATTATTTTTCCATTTTTTTATTTGACCATTGTAGATATTATCTATAAAACACTAAAAATCAGAGTTTCTATAGTGAAAAAAAGAGTTAAAAAATGGTTAAAGAACAATAATTCGACTTAGTTACCAACAAAGGCCTCTTAGTAAACATCCACATCATTCAAATTGACCTATCCACGTAGTTGCAATCTGACCTTTTAAAACCTTGGAGTGGTGGATTCAACTTTTTATTCATTATTATTTTCTCTGCCATTGTATCATGCTAGCACCATGGTCAAAAAGTTCAAGATCTACCCCTAACAACCATGTAGGACCATGCAAAGTTGTGAAGAATTTTTTGAGATCCTCTTTTTTTTGTCACTATGAGTGGCGTTGAAAAGTGAACAATGTTTTACTTTTATTATTGCCCAATTTGACTTCATGCAACTATTCTATTGAAAGAGGGGTTCTTTTGTGACTTGTTGCAAGAGGGTCCAACCTTCCATCCTTTGGTATCTTAGAGGGGTGTTTTACATTCAAGTTTTTGCAAGAGAAGGGAAGCTAGAGGGCCCCAATTCAGTCCAAACACTCACCCTCTTTTTGGAAGTGATGTAGGAGCAATCTTGCATCACCCAAAAATATTTCTATTTTTGTATTCAATAAGGGCTATCTTGTGTAGAGCTGCTATTTATGGAAATTTGCTATTTTTAGTAAGTTGGTCTTATGATCTCGAAATGTTCTGATTTTACATGTGGAGGTTCATCTCAGTCATATCAGCCTGCCAGCAAAGTTTCATGGTTAGATCAGGTCTAGTTTTGAAGATATTGAAGATTTTCGGTATTGGCAGCAGGGTACATAAACTTTGAACTCAGTTTTAAAGGCTTTAGAGGCCCTAGATGAGGTCAAAAATTTGGGTGACAAGCACTTACACTAGTCAAGCTTGTAGAGCGCTTCGTGGCATTTCTGAAATGGGGTTATAATAGTCAAACGGGTCAACTGGTGATGACTTATGGTCTCTGAAAGTCGGGCCACCTGAAATGGCAGAAAATAATTTTCCTTCAAAATTTCTGTTCAGGTTTCAAAAGTTATTTTGAGCTGACTTTGATGTAATAAATTGAAAAATAAAATAATTCTAAGTTTGGTCGGCCCTTAGGGCTAAATTTCTGGAACCTTCTCGAGTGGTGAAAAATGCCTATATAAAGAAGGCACGTAGTGTTGTCTAGGGCAGTTCTAGGTAGTAGATCTGGGTATTGATTTGAGGCTTTGTCCTACAGAATATTGTAAGGGAATGCCCATGTGGCTTTGCATATTGTAATTCTGAAAGTTTGTAATTCCACATTTGTGGAGATAATAAGAAGCCAATTTTTTGTTCTTGCATATTGTTATTGTTGTTTCTCTATTTTTGTTATGTGTTTGCATTATTAAGGGGAGCACCCTTCATCAAGTGGGACACTCAGAGTAATTTGAGAAGTGACCCCATCACGAATCAGGTGTGCAGAGGAAAACCAAGACGGTTAACCTCCTCCTTTGTTAGCCATGATGAATCTTCAATAGGTCATCCTTTCCATTTGACCAAATACTCTTCATATGTCATGTTCCATGTGCTTTTTCCAACATGACTATCTAGTATGTCTTCAATCTCCTTGATATCTGAACTAGTTGCTGGAATACTCCATTGTGCTGCTGTAACCTCATCTTCAACACCTCCCTCATGATACTCTGTCAAATCTGAAACGTTAAACACTAGTGAAATATTCAGCTCAGTAGGCAATTCTACCTCATATGCATTTCCTAAATCATGCTTCTTCAATATCTTACATGGCCCAAACTTCTTCATTTTCAACTTTTCATATGTACCAACCGGAAATTGCTCCTTCCGCAAATGAACCATGACTTCATCTCCAACCTAAAATTCCTTATGCCTCCTTTTCACATATGCTTTAGCCTTATACTACGCATTCATCTTGGTAATATGCTTCCTCACCTCCTCATGGATGTTCTTCAAGTGTTCCGCAAAATCCTCAGCTTTAGCACTACTTATTTCTCCTTTATCTATCTTTCTCAATTCTGATGCATTTCTGGGACTACTCCCATATACAATCTGGAATGGTGATTTACCAGTGCTCCTGTTGACAGAATTATTGTATGCAAATTTTGCCTATGGTAAAATCAAATCCCATCCTGTTGGCTTATCTCCAACCAAACATCTCAGCAAATTTCCCAAACTCCTATTCACCACCTCTGACTGTCCATCAGTTTGTGGATGATGTGATGAATTGAACTTCAAATCTGTCTTCAACTTCTTCCACAACGTACGCCAGAAATATCCAATGAAATTAGTGTCTCTATCTGAAACTATGGTCTTTGGCAAACCATGTAGTCTCACTACTTCTCTGAAAAATAATTCTGCTATATGAACAACATCATTAGTCTTCTTATAGGGAATGAAATGTGTCATCTTTGAAAATCTATCAACCACCACAAAAATTGAATCATGTCCCCACTGTGTCATTGGTAAACCAAGAACAAAGTCCATACTGATATCCTCCCAAGGCCTCTCTGGTACAGGTAATGGCTGATACAACCCTATATTCTACTTCACTCCTTTCGCCATCTGACATACTCTGCAACTCTGTACAAACTTCTTGACATCTTACTGCAACTGTGGCCAATAATAATTTTCACTAATCAAAGCAAGGGTCTTATCTCGACCAAAATGTCCAGCCAATCCTCCACTATGCTTCTCCTTGATGAGATTCTCCCTCATAGAACTTCATGGAATGCACAACTGACTCCCTTTGAATAGCATACCATCATGAATGATAAAATCTAGCCATTTTGTCCTGTCTAGAGTAACAGGTTCTTTACAAGCTTTTCAAGCTTCACCAAAATTAGGATCCTCTAGATACAAATTCTTGAGTTCCTTGAACCCAACCACCTCAATTTGCATCTCTGTCAACAATAGTTGCCTTCTGCTAAGCGCATCTGCAACCCTATTAGACTTTCCACTTCTGTGTTTCAAAACAAATGTATAACTCTGCAAAAACTCTACCCATTTCAAATGTCTTTGATTCAACTTTCCTTGACTATTCAAATATTGCAAAGCTTGATGATTAGTATACAAAACAAACTCCTTAGGAAACAGATAGTGTCTCCACTTCTTCAATGCCTGAACTATAGCATAATTTTTTTTATCATAAACAGAATATTTTCTCTTGGCATCATTTAACTTCTCACTGAAATAAGCAACAGGTTTGCCTTCTTGGCTCATAACAACTCCTATTGCAGTACCGCTAGCATCATAGTCTACTTGAAACACCTTATTAAAATCTGGAAGTGCTAAAACAGGCTGTTCTGTAACTTTTTGTTTCAACAATTGAAAACTCTTTTCTGCCCCATTAGTCCATTTAAACTCTTTTCTATCCCCTCTCATTATTTCAGTCAAGGGACCACAAATACTGCTAAAAGTTTTGATAAACTTTTTGTAAAAACTAGCTAGACCATGAAAAGATCTTACCTCGGTAGCACTCCTTGGAGTAGGCCATTCAAGGATAGATGTACCTTCTCTGGGTCCATTTTTAGACCTTCTGTTGAAACTACAAATCCCAAATACACTAACTCTTTCTTCACAAAACTGCACTTCTTCAAATTAATCAACAATTTCTCATCTCTTAGCTTCTCAAACACCATACGAATATGCATCATATGTTCCTCCAATGTCTTGTTAAAGATCAAAATATCATCTAGGTAAACAATGACAAACTTACCCAGAAATTCTTTCAGAACCTCGTTCATGGGCTACATGAAAGTGCTCGGTGCATTGGTTAGCCCAAAAGGCATGACTAACCACTCATACAATCCTTCCTTTGTCTTGAAGGTAGTCTTCCATTCATCTCCTTCTCTAATCCGAATTTGGTGATATCCACTCTTTAGATCTATCTTTGAGAAATACACAGCTCTACTCAAACAATCCATAATATCATCCATTCGTGGCAATGGAAACCTATACTTGATTATGATCTTGTTTATTACTTTGGAATCTGTACACATCCTCCATTCTCCATTCTTCTTTGGTGCTAATACCACTGGTACAGCACAGGGACTCAGACTCTCTCGAATCAACCCCCTCTGCAATAACTCATGTACTTGTCTATTCAACTCTTCACTTGCTGCCGGTGCCATTCTGTGTGCTGCCTTATTTGGAAAACTGGCTCCTGGAATCAAATCCATCTGATGACTGATCTTCCTTACCGGTGGTAATCCATCAAGTACATTAGATACAATATCCTGAAACTCATTCAACAAATCTGCAACCTCTACAGGTACATCCTCTACTTCTTCTTTACCAGCTTTTGGAATTAAAGAAAAACACACATGCTAATGCCTCATACCATCTAGGAATTTTCTTCCATCAACAAATGTTATTCTTGCATTACCACATACCTTTTCTTCGGTCTCCTTCAATGGCTTTAGCTTATGTCGCACTCCATCCTTTGTCAGGGAATAGGTATTCGCACGACCATCATGTACAACACATATGTCAAGTTGCCACGGTCTACCCAACAACATATGACATGCATCCATAGATATGATATCACATAGTACCTCATCTTGGTACCCGCCAATCTTGAAATTTACTAGGCACTGTTCATTGACCATGACCTTGTGGTCATCCTGCACCCAGGCAATCCGATATGGATGTGGGTGTTTCTGTCTCTTGAGCTTCAACTTTGTCACCATCTCTTCTGACACTAAATTGTCAGTGCTTCCACTATCAATAATCACATCACAACATTTTCCCTCACACTTGCATCTAGTGCGAAACATGCTCCTCCTTTGTTCAGGTTCATTCTCACCACTCAGCAGGACTCTTCTATTAATCAACATTTCTCCTCTTTCAGCATCTTCTAAATTTGATGATCTGGCATCTTCATCTACATGTGCAACTCTGGCCTGGCCTTCATTCCTCCTATCTATCCTTCCTTGGCGTTGAGGACATTCAAATTTCCTATGACCTTCTTCTCCATACTGAAAACATGTTCCACAGAAGCCTCCTCTTCCTGAATCTTGTCCTCTTCCTCTTCCTCTCTGATCTCTATTGTTCTGATCTTGGAAATGATTGGAATTGTTTCCTCTCTGATTTTGACTACTACTGGCCTCATCTTTCTTTTTCGGATCTTCATTTCGGCCTCCATATGACCATCCACCAGATTGTCCACCGTGACCTCTTCCATTTTGTCTGCTCTCAAACTTCTTGTTCAACTTTTCCTCTACTTTTAGGGCAAACTAGTATGCCTCTTCAATACTGTTCATTCGAACCAGATTCAGCTCCTCCTGAATGTTGGGCCTCAACCCATTAAGGTAACGAGCAACTTTCTCCTTATCAGCTTCCACATGGCCTATTCTAATGAGGATTCGATAGAACTCCTCTGTATACTCCTGAACAGATCGTCTCGCTTGCTTCAAACTTTGCATTTTCTTCAGTAGGTCAAGCTCATAATCAATAGGGATGAACTGTCGCTTCAATTTATCCACCATCTGATCCCATCTTGTGATTTTATCTTTCCCTCTTCTATTTCGCTCCAATTGAATCTATTGCCACTAGATCTTCGCATGACCTTTCAGTCTAGCCTTCGCGAATTTGACCCTATCAGGATCCTCAATATCTTCATACTCAAAATATTCTTCACATTCATTGATCCAGTCGATCAACTCTTCTGGGTTAAGATTTCTTGAAAATGCAGGAACCTCAATCTTAGGTCTTTTTCTGATCTTGGAAATGGCTCGAAAAAGTCTTTCTTCCTCCTAGTTCACAACTTCGACTTCTCCTTCTTGATCTTCTTCTTCGGCTTCATCCTCGCTTTCATCTCTAACATTAAGATTCATTCCTCTACGAATCTCCTCTTACAATGCTCGCACTTGTCTCTGGAGCACTCTAACCTCAGGTGTTACAACACCAGCTCTTCCGCCACGTTCCCTTCGTGGAGGCATTTTCACGATGGACCCTGAAACCCTGACCATGGTCTTGGTGCAAATTGCCTCACAGTCGATGATCTGTTTACACACTCAAGAACTCCTGCTCTGATACCACTTGATGAAGGGTGCTCCCCTTAATAACACAAACACATAACAGAAACAGAGAAACAACAATAACAATATGCAAGAACATAAAATTGGCTTCTTATTATCTCCATAAATGTGGAATTACAAACTTTCAGAATTACAATATGCAAAGCCACATGGGCATTCCCTTACAATATTCTATAGGACAAAGCCTCGAATCAATACCCAGATCTACTACCCAGAACTGCCCTAGACAACACTACGGGCCTTCTTTATATAGGCATTTTCCACCGCCTGAGAAGGTTCCAGAAATTTAGCCCTAAGGGCCGACCAAACTTAGAATTATTTTATTTTTCAATTTATTACATCAAAGTTGGCTCAAAATAACTTTTGAAACCTGAATATAAATTTTGAAGGAAAATTATTTTCTGCCATTTCAAGTGGCCCAACTTCCGGAGACCATAAGTCATCACTAGTTGACTCGATTGACTATTATAACCCCATTTCGAAAATACCACGAAGCGCTCTACAAGCTTAACTAGTGTAAGCACTCATCACCCAAATTTTTGACCTCATTCGGGGCCTCTAAAGCCTTCAAAATTGAGTTCAAAGTTTCTGTACCTTGCTGCCAATACCGAAAATCTTCAATATCTTCAAAACTAGACCTGATTTAACCATGAAACTTTGCTGGCAGGCTGATATGACTGAAATGAACCTCCACATGTAAAATCAAAACATTCCGAGATCATAAGACCAACTTACTAAAAATAGCAAGTTTCCATAAATAGCAACTATGCACAAGATAGCCCTTATTGAATACAAAAACAGAAATATTTTTGGGTGATGCAAGATTGCTCTTACACCCAGGATGCTCCTGCATCAAGAAGCCACAATTAGCTTTACATGTAATTTTTTTTGTCTTGATCCCAAGGAAATACATATGGTGAGTATCTTCAGTGAACAATGTTATTCCCTTGCACTAAAGTTGACACAAAAACTCAATCAATAAGAGTGAATTCTAAGAACAAGATGTATAGTCACAACTCAAGGGACCACTACCTACACATTTAGGAGCAAGCTACAGAAAGCTCTAGCTAACCCTCCATGAAGTTGATATGTTAATATGTCAAGTTGGCACTCTCAACATAGGACCATTAATTAAGCTCAAACTTTCACCCTTATCATTTATATAATAGACCAAAGGAAAATCCACTTCATGGGTTGCTCCCTCTAGAGTGATCATTCTTCAAAGGCAGACCCTCTAAAAAAGAAAAGAATATATTATCATCTCTCTTACACTCAAGTTCATATGAACATGTAAGGGGAGATTATTTTTTGACAATACCTTGGATTCTATCTAAATAAATCGTGCAAGCACATCATGAACACACACAAATGTTCATCAACCCTTTAAAAATTGAAGTGTGAATCTATTAGGCACTTAGGGTTTAGAAAATTTCCCTTTTAAACTCCTTTGATTCTATGCTACAATGCTAAAAATAAAGCATTGCAACAAAAACCCTAAAATAGGATTTTTTTTTTTGGTAAAATTAGAGAATTGAAATGTAAAAATTGGAAATTATACCCTTTATTTTTGGTCAAGCAAATGCAACACTTGGACAATGATTGCATCACTAATTTCTATGTACACAGACGTAATTCTAGTGTTTGCAATGCTGAAAGTGATGAATATGACACTCAACTTTGTACTTGTGGTGAAAAACAAAAAACAAAATGTAGATTTTAGATGATATGACATATGTATAACATCAATTATAGAGTATATTTTGTGCATATGCAACAAATGAATGACAAATGCAACTGATATTTTGCATTTGTGGCGAATAATTCTATAACCTGCAAAACCCAAAAAATCCAAAAAAAACCAGTTAGGCATGATTCACGTCGAGTTCACCAAATATAAGAGCTAGGAAACAAGACATCAAACCTAAAAATAGATTGTTAGGCAATCACAAAGCCTATTTCTCAATGTAAATAATCCTATTATGTCAATAAGAGAATGATAAATGAAATTGAATGCAATGTAAATAATCAAATTATCTAAAATCAAATACAAACAAAATCTTGATTCTTCCATTGTTCTTCTTCTCTTCTTTAAGTTGTAGTGTTGGCTCTCAAATTCAATACCAATTCCCTCATGTAATTGCATGAAGATTCAAAGATTATGGTTAGCAATGATTGGGAAATCAAGGTTGATTATATAGATTTCATGACTCTAATGAAATGTCGAGGCTTAAAGAACATTGATTGATATTTGATAGATGAGATTCAAGAAGACAAGTTGATGATGATGAAAAAAATGTAGAATTGATTGTTTAATTTAGAAAGACCGACTTGATTGAGACAAAACATACTACATGGCTTAGATAGACTGATAGAACTGGAGAGATAAGTGGATTGATTGAGAAATGACTAACTGCATGACGATGATTGACATAATTGATTGATTAGTTGGACTAAGAGTGAGTGATAGTTAGGGAGGTGGAAGAAAGAGATTTAATTAGAATTAAATAACTTAAAAAATTATTTAATTGTGCATGAGGAAATAAATAAATAAAATAATAATTTATTTATTTTAGAGGAATTTACTTTTTCATAAGTGGAATAATTAAAAAAGTTAAAGAATCTACTTAATTATAAAAGATGTAGTCAACTAATCAAATAACTAAAATACTTATTTAATTATTGGAGAGAAAATAGAAGAATCAAAATTTAAATAAATTAAAGTGGAGAAAGGATATCAATTAATAATAAAAATATTTAATTAACATTAGAAGACAATTAGATAATTAAAATTTTAAATTATTTAATTATGACAAATGAGAGAAATATTTATTTTTGAATTTGAATTATAGATAAATTGACTCTAAATTAATTAAATAATTAAGAAGAAAGTTAGTAAAAATGTTGTTTGGAAGCATTGGACAATTTTAGGTGCCTACAATACCCCTTGCCATTTTCAACTACATTATTTTGAATTGTAAATTTTGTGTATCCTTCAAAAGTAAGTGCCTTGCACCCAACACATTCATGAGTTTTCATGAGACATATCTGTAGACATGGAAAATTGGCAAAGGCTTAAATCAATCAGAAAGGTGCAATCAAATCATAAAAATTAATAAATGGAACAAAGGCAATTCAAATCAAAGGAAAATTTAATTAAATGATTAAATGATTAAATAAGGCTTGAAAAGGAGAAAAACACTAAGAAATTGATTAAATTCAATTAATGACATAGTTGTTGAAATGAAAAATCAAAATGAACCTCTTACCCTTCATGGCTAAATTTAATTACTTTAATTAATTAATAAATATGAAATTCCCTCAACAAAGCAAAAAGGAGACAAAATGGACACAAATCACTCACTTTTGTTGAAATGGTCCAGCCTTTTGAAACCATTTAAATGTTTGTCCCCCCATTTAGGGACAAAGCAAAGCCAATTGACCTTACCCAAGCATAACCATGGTTATCTCACTCTACCCCCTTCCCTTGGGAAAATCTTATAAATAGAAGGCATTTTGAGGCATTATTAATCCACTCCATATCTTTGAATTGCAGCAAAGCTCTTGCAATTTGCATCCACACCACTCACTTAGCATTTTCATTGATAATTAGCTTAAATTGTTGATCATTTTAGAGATTTTCTTATCAAATAGAGCTAGAATTTGATAATTAGATCTATTTTGCATATCATTCTTAATTCAATTCTCATAATTAGAGTGTCACTAGTGAGGATTTGCAGCTGAGAGCCTCACTTACTACTTCAATTTAGAGAAACATGAGATGTTGATAGATTAATTATGCATTTGTTAGATTATTTTGCTCTAATTCTTGTTGTTCTTAGTTAATCTTGTTATTTCATGAAGGTGTAAATCACTCACACACAAATGGCGCCCACCGTGGGGCTCTAGGCTTCAAATTTATCAAAATTTCCATGTTATTTGCAAAATTTAGGCTAGAATTGCATGATTTTGCTCACTGTTTGCAGGTTATAGGAAAGAAATCACGCCTACCAGTAAAGAAATCACGCCTACAGTAAAGAGATGTCGCTCACGGTAATTTAGATGTCGCTTGGAGTCTGAACGCTCACGCTTCTTAGACAGCAGAATTACGCTCTCGGACAAATAAATCACGCCTGCGGACATTAAACTCTCGCCTCACGGACAAGCAGCTGATGTCTTTGGCTATTTAGATGTCGCCTCCAAAGAATTAAAAGCCACGGCCGAGGAATGAATTTACGCTTGGTGTAAAGGGAGTTTCCTGCATTTCGCTTTTAATTTGTCGCTTTTGATATTTTAAATGTCATTTTCAGTTAATTAAATGTCGCTTCTCTGAGTTAATTTGTCGCTTCAGATAAAGAATTCACGCATTCATTTAATTTTATATCGCACTTAATTACTTTAATCTCGCTTGAGCCCCTTTTGGTGACGCTCGCGGTTAAAGTAATTACGTCTTTATTAAATTAGATATCGCCTTTAGCAAAAGAAATGTCGCCTGGTTTAGCATTTATATTGTATGAGAGTAATTGCTGTTGTCGCCTGTATTAAAGATTTCACGCGTTTGCAAAATTTGATATCGCACTTGACTATTTTAATCTCGCTTGAGCCCCTTTTGGTGACGGTCGCGGTTAAAGTAGTCACGTCTTCATTAAATTTGATCTCGCCTGTAGTCTGGATAATGTCGCCTGACTGTATTTTCTCTGTTTTGTCAAAATAAGGACTGTATGCTAACTTCACTGTCATTTTTTTTTTGTCTCAAGAGCATGGTCTATCATAAGAAAGTGCAAAAACTAGAGAGAAGACACAACTTAGAGGAGAAATTGATCTCTAAAAGGATAAGGAAAGAAAACCGGGTACATTCTACCTTTGTTCTCAACAATAATTTAGAGAAAGAAGTAGAATTACATGCTAAATACATTGCTGTTGTAGATGCTTACAAACGAAAATATGTCTCATTGAATTGGGAATTTAGTCCTTAAATTTGTAAGAATTTTGCAAGTATTTTGGTAAACAAAGAATCAAAAGCATAATCAATTATATCATTTTTAGCTTTGATTTTGGTTTCCCCTCACTTTGTTTGTATTGTGCTGACTAACTTGTTGGTGGAGGGAACGTTTTGCCAAGGTAAGAGGAGGATTTGGAGAGAAAACGAAAAATCTACTACTTAAAAATGCGCCTAGCCTTTGCTAGCATCGTTTGAGGTATTTTTCTCATCAAGCTTGCACTTCCCTTAAATTGTGGCATTTTCAAAGTTCAAAACATAGTTTAATCATAAAAGGAAAAAAATAAACACTTCAATTCTAAGAACCCCTTTGTCACGGGGTTGAAAAAGAACCAAATTTGATTGTGAGTGTTTGGGATAAGGGAAAAGCAATAGGGATATGCTCTTCACTCTTTGAGTGAATCAAATTCCCAAACTTGCTCTACCAAATCCACTTTTCATGCTTTCAAATAAACAGTTTAAAACTTAGTGGGCTCGCCTCCCGAGATTGCCTTAGAAGGGTCGGTGAGAGGGACAGCCCAAAGTGGGATACACTTGCTTTTGCCGCGAAAATCTGACCCACTATAAAATGAAACGCGGGTATCCTTAATGGGGTACACGACAAAAAGATTTTAGCTCTTTCGAACTTCCTCTAGTAGTCCTAACGGATTGCGCAAAATCGTGCTTTTGTGCGTGTGGGAAGCCCCTTAACATAGTTGGGGGATGAAAAGCTAAGATTTCTTTTGAACGGAAAACTTACTACATAACGGTAAAATAGCAAAACTACCTATTAGAGCCATGTTTACGAACCAATTATGTGCTAGGTAGATTGTGTGGAAGCTATTCTTGTGTTAAACCTGTGAAAACGTTCAAAAATATACACATTAGAGCATTCTAGGGATATGGTACCCAATTGATGTGTGTGTTGAGATTGTTTTTATTTTCAAACAAGATATTCCAAAGTTATTGATCAAAACACCATTAAAATTTTAAACCATTTAAAAGTGATCAAAAACTTTTACCTTATTCCAAAAACAGCTTATCAAGAGAAGAAATTCAACATACCCTTAAAGTTTGTTCATGCCTGTTATTACAAGGTCACTCTCTATAAGGAAAGCATTACAAATAGACGGGACCTACAACGGAGAAGAGCTCCCATTTCCAAAGAACACTTTCATTACTTCACGAGTGACTGAAAATCCCACTAAGGCAAAGGACATTAACAACATGTTTAGTGGTACCCTAGGAAATATCGATCCCAATAACCAAGGGAACAACATGAATGGGGGCATAGATCCTAATAACAACCAAGGGAACAACATGAATGGAGGTATGGATCTTAACAACAATCAAGGAAATTCTAATAATGGAGGAAGAGATCCTAATTCTCAAGAGGCAAATTCACAAGGCAACAACTTATTTCCTCCTCATAATACAAACTTACCCCCAACTATAGAAGAAGCCACGATTGAAAGAGCATTAGAGGCAAGATAATGTCCTTATTTCATAGAACTAATGAAAAAGACCATGCTTATGGATAAAGAAAAACACTTCATGGACTTAATACAAACGGGGGTAAAGCTACCTAAAGATTTTGACATAGAGCAATTAAAGCCCAAGGAAATAGAAGACCCTATGGAAGCAATGAGGAAACAATTCAAGGCATTACAAATGGAAATTGACAGTTTGAAACAAAATGGGGCTCCTAAGCCTTTCTCTATTGAAACATTATGTCCTTTTCCATTCGATAAGAGTTTGGTCATGGTGCCTTTTCCCATTAATGTAACATTTCCTAAATATGAGAGGTATGAAGGAACATCTGACCCACATGATCATCTTCAGGGGTTTTGTGCATTGAGTCTTGAATTCATGCATGAATCAACCTATTTAATGAGACTATTCCCAAGAAGCTTGGGAGGAACAGCCATGGATTGGTTTTCAAAACTACCATCCGGCATAAAATCCTTTGAAGAGTTAGCATCTAAATTCGTGACTCATTACTCTTATAACATCAAACATGAGGTCACCATGATAACGTTATGTAACACGAAGCAACAAGATGGAGAAGCCTTTCTCACATTCTTGCAAAGATGGAGGACTGCATTTGCTAGATATCCAAGAAGTGTACCGGAGAAAGAAAAAATGGATATCTTTATTAACGGTTTAAGAAGCGAGCTGAATTATAGACTAAGGATGCAATGTCCCAAAACCTTTCAAGATTTAATTGATAACGGAATCACAACGGAAGAAGTGTTGATTAAGAGTGGAGAGTTGAAATTGCACAAGGAAAATAAGAATAACTCTAACTCCAACAACAACAATACCAACAATAACAACAATCCAAATAAAAGTTGGTACAACAACAATAGCCGTTATGCTGCAAAGAATAACAACAAAGGTATTGTTAATGATGGTGTAGTGGAATCCAGCAACTTGAAGGTGATTCCATTTGCCCTTACAAAGACACCAAATCAAGTGAATAATGCTAATCAAGCATATAATGCACCTTCCAACAACAATAACAATGCCAATAAGAATAATCAAGGAAACAAGGATCAAAATAGCAAGTATGATAAGTATTTGAAGCCCACTCCTGCAAGACACTTTACACCCTTGGGAGAATCACTTGAAACTGCATTAAAGGCTCTCATAGCTAACAATGTTATTGCATTACCCGCTATTAAGCCTTATGAACCAGACCACAAGCCGGGTTGGTGGGATGCTAAGCATCATTGTGAATATCATAGGATTCGGGGGCACCCTACAAATGAATGTTTACAATTAAAGAATGTGGTGCAGGACTTGATAGATAATAACATAATCACTGTTGATGGACCCCAAAATAATGAAGATCATACGACCTTCAAACAACCTTTTTACAAACATAATAAAGGTGAGTCATCAAATGGCAAGAAACAAAGTGCCAATAATCTCAACTTTGCGCCATCATATGATCATATTGTTAATGCTATCATCATTAATGAACAGCCTCAAAAGGAAGCAACAAATGTCATTACAAGAGGGCAGAATTCTAGAATGACTTTACAAGGGATAGTCCCTCAAAACACCAATATCCCACCATCCAACATTGTGGTCAAACAACCTCCTACAGCAGCAAGACCTTATAGTTTGGTGGACCAATTACAACGTACTCCAGCACAAATCTCAATCTTAGAGTTATTGAAGTTGTCACCAAATCATAAAGAGATTTTGGAAAAAGCTTTGGAAGAGACACATGTTTCTACTACCTTAGGGGAAGAAAAATTTCAAAATATGGTAGGACATCTTGTGGCTCCTCATTGTCTTTCATTTTCAGATCAAGATGACATGTCTATAACTCATCCTCAAAATTTGCCATTACATATAGAGGTTTTGATCGAAAGGCATAGAGTCAAAAGAGCCCTTATTGATGGAGGGGCTGGCCTTAACATATGCACATTGAGTCTTGTAAAATCCTTAGGTCTATCCGAGTCTTGCATTGACCCTACAAAGAAAATCACCATAAAAGCTTATGATGAGGCTGAAAGAGCTTCTAAAGGCATGATTGTGTTGCCCATCCAAGTGGGACCAGTTAAGAAGGAAACCAAATGTCAAGTGTTGGACATGAAATTAACCTATAACATCTTATTGGGAAGACCCTGGATTCATGAGATGCAAGCTGTCCCCTCCACATACCACCAATGCATCAAGTTCCCATACATGGGTGAAGAAATCACAGTTGGAGGAGACTCAAATCCATTTCAATATTGTAATGCACTCAAACCCTTGCATGAATTATACATTCCACATAATCGTGAAGGAGTTGTTCCAAGAATCACCAATGAAGATGCACAAAATCCTCTTCAAGCTAGCTCAACTACATCAACTAAGGGCAAGGAAAAAGTGAGCTATGAGGGTCCAAATGTGATGGAAAGTCCATATGTGGCACCTAAATTGGAAACAGTGATCTACAAACCTACTAAAGAGGAAAAAGAACAAGCTAAAGCAGATCATTACCAATACATGAGTGAGATGATGAACAAATTTGACAAACAATGCAAGATTAGTTCAAAAGGGGTAGGAGAATATTCAGTTTCTCTATTTGACATGCCCATGTCTCCTAAATCACATGGAAAACCCTCAAAAGAACATCTTCCACATAAGTATAATTCTTATTTTGTGAGGGAAGATAGCAAAGCAACATGGGATAAGGAAGAGGATGATGTCCTCTAATGGCTTTATCATGATGAGGATGGTACCCTAGACACTCCCATGGAAAGAATTCAGCATGTCAATATACAAACAGAACAATATGGGAAAGGATTTGATATTATGCAAAAGATGGGATACAAAGGAAGAGGACCCCTAGGCCAAAGAAATAGAGGATTATTAGAACCTATTGAACCTGTTTGGAGGGCAAGTCATGAAAAATCCGGAGTAGGTTTTCAATATAAGGGAGAAAGTTCAAGTCCAATGCATGATTTTCATCCTCAAATAAATGCATTAGAATCCGAAGGAGATAGTGATGACTCTAGGGATTATGAATGGGATACTTTATAAGATGAGTCATGTCAAGATAAAGAAGTCATTGCTATACATACTTATGCAAAAATCCCAAAACAAGATGCTCCAATTAATGAAGAATCTTCTATTCAAAGGCCTAATATAGAACAAGCATCTAGTAGTGGAGCATGGATAGAAACATTTTGGACACCTTCAGAGGAGGGAAATTCAAACGTTAGTTTTAACCTGCTTGTGGCTTTTCCCACATTGTTTCCCGTAGAGGTCGACGAGGATTCAAGCGAAGGGGACTTTGACCCTGCTTCCATGGATCATCTTGAGGAAGCTCACATCATAGATTTAAACGATACAATGTATGAACCCTCAAACGAAGTCATGTCTATAAATCCTATTGATGATATCTTACCCAATAATTCCTTAATTTTGATACATCCAGACCTCATTGATTGGGATCAAACTGAACCACATGACTTACTTTACTTCCCAAATGACCAAACAACAAACCAATACCTCAATGCGGTTGAACCCTCTTTCACCAACGAACTCAATACGGACATGATGACAACAGCAAGGGTCCAATCTCTTAGTCAAAAAAATGAAAAAATGAAAAAAAAATAAAAAATGAAAAGTTCTATTGGTGAAAACCCAACTGTGGCACCATTAGAACCAAAAATAATGAAAATAAAAGACGTTTCTTTTGGTGAAAATCCAACTGTGGCACCATTAGAAGAGAGATTGGACACTTTGCCTGAACATGAAGAAGAACGGTCATCTATTCTTATAGAACCAACAGAAAAAGTTAACATTGGTACAGAACTAGAGCCAAAGGTTGTACACTTGGCTGCATCACTTACATCTCTTGAAAGAGAGGACTTTATCAAATTCTTCCAAGAACAACAAGTAAATTTTGCATGGTCATATGCCGATATGCCTGGATTGGATCCTGATTTCATAATGCATCATCTGAATGTTAGACCCGGAGTTAAACCTGTGAAGCAAAAACTAAGGAAAATGCACCCACATGTGGCTCTTCTAGTCAAGGCAGAATTGGAAAAATTATTAAAGGTGGGATTCATAAGAACAATAGCATATGCTGATTGGATCTCTAACATTGTGCCAGTTACTAAGCATGATAAATCTATCCGTGTGTGTACGGATTTCAGAGATTTAAACCTTGCATGTCCCAAAGATGACTTCCCATTGCCAAGCATTGATACCATAGTGGATTTGACAGCAGGTCACGCAATGTACTCATTAATGGATGGATTTAGTGGCTACAACCAAATTAAGATTGCTCCCGAAGACCAAGAAAAGACAACATTTACTTGCCCTTGGGGTACTTTTTGTTGGAATGTCATGCCCTTCAGTTTAAAAAATGCTGGAGCTACATATCAAAGGGCCATGACAACTATTTTCCATGACATGATGCATACTTTTTAAGAAGATTATGTGGATGACATTCTAGCAAAATCCCACAATAGAGAAGAGCATTTACAAATCCTAAGAAAAATATTCATTCGGTTAGAACAATTCAAAGTTAGACTAAACCCAAAGAAGTGTGCCTTTGGTGTCCAATCCGGCAAGTTATTGGGTTATATAGTGTCAGCAAAAGGCATTGAAGTTGATCCTGAAAAAGTACAAGCAATTCTAGAAATGGAGATTCCAAGAAATATTAGCCAAATGAGGTCACTACAAGGAAAGATTCAATCAATAAGGAGATTTATCTCTCAATTAGCAGAAAAGTGTCACTCCTTCACCAGATTGTTACACAAGGACACTACATTTATGTGGGATGAAGAATGTGATAAGGCCTTTGCTACTTTGAAGACTTATTTGATAAACCCACCTATTCTTATGTCACCTATCAAAGGTAAAGAACTGTTGTTATACATATCAGCCACAGAAAGGTCTCTAGGCATATTGTTGGCACAAGAAGATGAGCAAGGAAAAGAAAGGGCAATCTACTATCTTAGTAGAACCTTAATAAAATATGAACTTAATTATTCATTCATGGAAAGAGCATGTCTAGCAGTGGTTTTTGCATCTAAAAAACTAAGACATTATATGTTGATGCATAAGATCAAATTAATTGCCAAGATTGATCCTCTCAAATACTTACTAAGTAAAACTGCCTTAACAGGTAGAATAGCAAAATGGGTCACGATCCTAAGTGAATTTGACATTGAATATGTTGATAGAAGAGCAATTAAAGGACAAGTGATAGCAGATCACTTAGCAGATAACCCAATGGAGTCTACACAAACCATGCAAATTGAATTTCCAGATGCAGAAATTGTCAACATAGAAGCAAAGACATGGAAGTTATATTTTGATGGATCTTACACACAAGGAGGTTCTGGAGCAGGTATATTATTGGTTACTCCTCAAGGATACACCATTCCAAAGTCTTATAAACTCTTATTTCCATGCACCAATAACATAGCGGAATATGAGGCATTAGTCATTGGCATCAAAATGGCTTTAGAATGGAGTATTGCAGAATTACAAGTGTATGGAGATTCCCAACTCATAATCAATCAGGTTAATAATGAATACAATACCAAGGACATAACATTGATGAAATATAAAACCTTGATTGATGGATGGAAGAAGTACTTTGCTTTGATCACATTTGAACAGATTCCAAGAGAAAAGAATAGAGCAGCAGATGCCATGGCTACCTTGGCTTCATTGTTACAAAAACCAGATCAAAATGAGAAGTATGAATTCTTGGTGGAAGAGTTGGTAAAACCGGCATTTAACCTTCCTGACACCCAAATTGTTGCTCTTTTACATGGACATGACTCTCCTTGGTATGGACCCATCTATACTTACCTTAAAGACCAAGTACTCCCCATAGACCAAACTCGTGCCCAAAAACGTAACTTCATACGCCAAGCCGCCCGTTACCTAATCCTTTCAGACACATTGTATCGTAAGGGTCTTGATGGGACGTTACTTAGATGTCTAGAGGAAGAAGAGTCTAAGTTAGCTTTACGCGAGGTCCACGAAGGCATTTGCGGGTCACACTCAAGCGGTTTTAATCTAGCTAAGAAAATCCTTCGTCTAGGGTACTTTTGGACGACATTAGAAAAGGATGCTTGTCAATTTGTGAAGACATGCAGCAAATGTCAATATCATGGTAATATGATACATGCACTGGCTCAAGAATTACACCCATTCATTACACCATGGCCTTTTTATCAATGGGGTTTTGACTTGATTGGAATCATATATCCTCCATCTTCAAACGGACAAAAGTATATCATCACAGCAACAGAATACTTCACCAAATGGGTGGAAGCAGTTCCATTAACAAGAGCAACCGACAAACAAATTTCAATGTTCATTTTGAACCACATAATTTGCCGCTATGGTATTCCACATGCCATTATCACGGATAATGGGAAACAATTCAAAAATCAGGATATTGATGAACTTTGCATGACATTTCACATTACACATCATTCATCATCCATTTATTATCCACAAGGCAATGGACAAGCTGAAGCAACAAACAAAAATATCCTCAAAATATTAAAAAGATCAGTTAACAAATCAGGAAGAGATTGGCACGTGCAAATAAATCCCGCACTATGGGCTTACAGAACTAGTATCAAAACACCTACAGGAGCCACCCCATTCTCTTTAGTCTATGGAACCGAAGCAGTTCTACCATTAGAAGTTGAAATTCCATCTCTACGGGTTTCATTAAGAGGATTGATCACTGATGAGGATTATAGGATTGCTAGACTACAACAATTGGAATTGTTAGAGGAACATCAGACTCAAGCTTATGAGCATTTAAAAGTTTATCAAAACAGGATTGCACACAATTACAACAAACACATCAAACCAAGAACTTTTCAAGTAGGAGACTTGGTACTAAGAGAAAATCCCAAAAATCAAGTTGAAAGGGAAAAGAAAGGAAAGTGGGAAGCTAATTGGATAGGCCCATTTGTGATAGTGTCATCCTTTGGAACTGGAACATATAAGTTATCAGATTGTAATGGTGAAGAATTACAAGAACCCATAAATAGCATTCATTTGAAGAGATTCTACACCTAAAACAGATGAAAGAGTATAAAGAGTATCAGATGAGAGAGCATCATAATTATTGTACATAATTGAAAAGGGATCTTGAAAATACCAAAAACATTTGAAAATGAAAAATTCAAAAACATTGGAAAAGAAGAAAGATCAAAAACAGTGGAAAATTGAGCCTGAAGAAAGCAAAAACATTTGAAAAACTATCTCTTGGTGAAAACCTAGCAAATAGGCGCCAAGGTGATAATGAAAAATAAAAAAAAATAAAATAAAAATAAATTAAAAAAAAATGAAAAAAGAGAAAAAGTGCCTTGGTGAAAACCTTTCAAATAGGCGCCTCGGTAGCAAAAAAAAAAAAGAGAATACCCACAAGTGAAAACTTGGTAACAAGCACTTTTGGTTCCCTTAAGTCATTTCCTTCCTAGCCACATGTGTATATAATGCATCTCATCATCCCATTTGTCTAAACCTTCATTGCATCCGTCATTTGTACATAGTCATAATAACAGTTTGTAGCACCATCCTTTGCATTGCCTAAAGTTGTCAAAATTGATACATCAAATACTTGGGGGCAGCATAAATGGATTGGAAAGTGGGTACCTCAAAAAAGGATTCATATGAACAACATTCAGTCACAAGCAGAAAGGGATCAACATTTTCAGAAGAGAGATTAGATTTTTGTAAACCTTTGATTGATAACGAAGAAGTTGACTACCACAACAAAATCCTTGAAGCCTAAATTGACTTATTATTCAGGATTAAAAATAAAAAATCATGTCATGATCAAACACTTGGAAATATATTTTGTTGAAGATCAGAAAACAATGCAAAACACTTAGATAGATTCTTTTGAAAAGTTGGTTAAAAATCTGTTTACTTACATTCATTCAATTTGTATCAAGTCTTTTTAGCTCATCAATGATGTTTCGACTAGATTGGCAATGATGGAGACATGATATTTTTCTTGACTATGAAATGACTGTTTGGAGGAAAATTCATTGCCTTATGAGAATTCATCTAAAGACATGGTCATCAAAGAACCATCGAGGATTATCTTATAAAACAATGAGTTAACTTTTGTTTGTTTACGCAACCGGATACCTTGGATATTTAGATTCTTCATATCTAAATGACAAAATCCACTTGCAACATAGAATCCGACAAAATCGGCATTCGTACTCTCATGATTTTTTTGAAATCAGTGATAGTCGTATCGATGAGACCGATGGGAAAGCAAAACGGAGGTTACCATATGAGCAGTAAATAAAAAGTGATATTCATATCATCATGTCAGTGGGCAGTGGTGATTGTATCGACTTTTCGGTCCCAAAGTGCTCAATGATGAAAATTTATCCTCAAGGCATTTATTTGCTAAAAGCTAGTGACACTTAGTTGCATTGCATTGCATTATCATGGAAGGTTAATTGCATTATCATGTTAGATTAATTGCATATGCATTTGTTTGTAGTATTTTTCCAAGGGAAAAGGGGGTTCATTCAATTGAAATCTTGATCAATCATAAAATGGGTCATTCAATCAAGAATCAAGAAAAGTCCATAACTCATAAGTGTCCATAACATCACAGATCCATAAACTTTGTCTAATCAAAGATACAATGTCATCAAAGTGATACATCCAAGTCCTGATCAATAACTAAAATATCATAATACACTATCAACAAACTGAAAGAGCTCCATAATCAATCATCTCAATAACATGTACTCTAGCTGGGTCAAAACCATGACTTAAATCCAAATATCCAAGAAGCTAAGGTCCGTATATATATATCATTTACGGAAATGTGCCTGTTTGGCAAATCAAGGGAATCATATCAGTATTCTATATCAGTGAGTCATCTTACGTCAATCAATCCTATCAAAGTATCAAGCAATCACACCCAGTACCATCGTTCGTGTCTCTGTGTCCTGAGAACGAAGCAACAGTATCAAATCATATCGGTTTTCACACTGATTGATTTATCCTATCAGAACTATCCTATCAGATTGACAAATCACATTCATTGGTACCATTATCCTGTTATCCTAATCACTTGTTTCGCTTAACTTCAACAGACCTATCTATCTTGGATATGCAAATTGTGAGTCATGGCATATCATTAATATTTTTTTCAGAAATCAAAACATATTCCAACTACTCAAAATCATTCAAATCAAGGAATTAATATGTTTTATTTCTGAGGGGGCATCAGAGTATCAAATGGGCATCACATCAAAAACATTTATCAGTGGGGCATATCATATCAAATATCAGTATCATATCAGTATCATATCATATCGTTATCATATCAAGAGGCAAATCAATTGCATATCAGTTTCATATCAAATCTGTCATCATATCAAATCTATCAACATATCAGCAATCAATCAACTCAAGACCTTTATCAATTAACCCAGGACCTTTATCAGTGAACCCAGGACCTATCATCAAACCAGGACCCATATCATATCAGAGGCATCAGAATCATATCAGCACCATCATCAGAGGCACATCATCATCATCAGGAAGTACATCAATCAGAACGATCAGAGGCATATCAGAACTAGGACCTGAATCAGATCATCATACTAAGGGAATCTTTGAATCGGTGTTCTTCGCACATCGACTCAAAGAGGGGCATTTGTAGACATGGAAAATCGGCAAAGGCTTAAATCAATCAGAAAGGTGCAATCAAATCATAAAAATTAATAAATGGAACAAAGACAACTCAAATCAAAGGAAAATTCAATTAAATGATTAAATGATTAAATAAGGCTTGAAAAGGAGAAAAACACTAAGAAATTGATTAAATTCAATTAATGACATAGTTGTTGAAATGAAAAATCAAAATGAACCTCTTACCCTTCATGGCTAAATTTAATTACTTTAATTAATTAATAAATATGAAATTCCCTCAACAAAGCAAAAATGAGACAAAATGGACACAAATCACTCACTTTTGTTGAAATGGTCCAGCCTTTTGAAACCATTTAAATGTTTGTCCCCCCATTTAGGGACAAAGCAAAGCCAATTGACCTTACCCAAGCATAACCATGGTTATCTCACTCTACCCCCTACCCTTGGGAAAATCTTATAAATAGAAGGCATTTTGAGGCATTATTAATCCACTCCATATCTTTGAATTGCAGCAAAGCTCTTGCAATTTGCATCCACACCACTCACTTAGCATTTTCATTGATAATTAGCTTAAATTGTTGATCATTTTAGAGATTTTCTTATCAAATAGAGCTAGAATTTGATAATTAGATCTATTTTGCATATCATTCTTAGTTCAATTCTCATAATTAGAGTGTCACTAGTGAGGATTTGCAGCTGAGAGCCTCACTTACTACTTCAATTTAGAGAACCATGAGATGTTGATAGATTAATTGTGCATTTGTTAGATTATTTTGCTCTAATTCTTGTTGTTCTTAGTTAATCTTGTTATTTCATGAAGGTGTAAATCACTCACACACAACATGGTTATCTCACTCTACCCCCTACCCTTGGGAAAATCTTATAAATAGAAGGCATTTTGAGGCATTATTAATCCACTCCATATCTTTGAATTGCAGCAAAGCTCTTGCAATTTGCATCCACACCACTCACTTAGCATTTTCATTGATAATTAGCATTAATTGCTTTGATCATAGTAGATTGTTCATCAAATAGAGCTAGAATTTGATAGAATATATCTAAATTTGCATATCATATAGCTTAATTCTCATCTTTAGAGTGTCACTAGTGAGGATCATAGCTGAGAGCCTCATTTACCACTTTATTTTAGAGAACCATGAGATATTTAGATTAATTGTGCATTTGTTAGATTATTTTGCTCTAATTCTTGTTGTTCTTAGTTAATCTTGTTATTTCATGAAGGTGTAAATCACTCACACACAATATCATGTCTCTTGCACAAGTGATATGTCTTAATGTAGATTATGTATCAATAGTTTTAAGTGGTTTTGTTCCCCTCCTTACAATTCACTTTGGAAATAAAGTTTCAAATCAAAATTTTAACCCCTTTTCACCCATCTTGCTTGATTAAATTTTCTGCTACCATCATTACCTTTGCTTTCCCTTTGTTGATCTCTTTTTATATTGATATTTTTGGGACAATAAATTGATGCTGACAACTTTACCATTGTGAAACCATGTCTTATTACCTTCATCACTTGTTGCTCTTACTTTTGACCAATTTGACTTTTCTTGCATTGAAGTTATATCTTCATTTTTAATCAAAAGTCTCTTTTTGCTTATGGATTTGTCCATTCCAATACAACTTATTCTTAATGTATATAAATTTTTTTGGTATCATATTGAATAAGATTTGAACTCAACACCATTTAGGTGTTTACAACATAGACTTTACCATTACATTAGATATACTTTGTTACCTTTACTCTTTAAAATCATCCATTAAACTTATATGATTTAACATTTTCTAATTTTCTATCAGAACCCCTGATGTGCCCAAACCACTACTACTTAGCCTATACCAGAGTCAACCAGTCAACATGGACCCCCATAAGATGACTCCCCTACTATCTAAAGGGTTGGTGCTTGCTTTGCTTATGGTGTATATGGATCACGAAGGTCTGGGTCACGCTCACGAACTTAAGAATCAAGCTCTCGATCACTATTGTCAGAATTTGGATCTAGACTGAAGCAAGCTGTTTGATACCCAACATATCCCTTCTTGTAGCGTAGCTAGAAGATCTTGTTCATTAAGTTGTATATTCCGTCAAAGATCCAGCAAAAATGATTGACTGATTTAGATGATCCAGTTACAATGCCAAATTGAGCAGTTCCATACCTAAGAGCAATTCTAAGAACAACAATTCGATAGCCCTATATAGAAAGGAGTGGGCAACCAACCCCCTAAGAATAACTTAACCCCAAAAAATCCCCCACTGTTATATGGGGCCGGCCTATAATTTATAAAGGCAGATTCTTCTATACATACGTAACATGTATGCCCACCCCCTAAAATAATAGTTCTATTCTACACCTACATTCCCCCTACTATTCTAAGGGGCCAAGGCCCTACTATTCTGGCCCTACTATTCTAGATAATTATCAACGGCTTTCCCTTTCAAATTTTCGGCCCCTACTAATCAAGAGGGTTAGGGCCCCCTAATTTTATGTTCGGCACCCCCGGCTACTTAGTCAAGGAAATCTAAAATTTCGAGTAACTACAGCTAGTTTGAATTCTCTGAAGTCCACAGAAAAACTTATTGTTTTCTGGGAAACCATAGACATTTTGGCGGGAGTCGAAGAGGTTACGCAGGGTTTTGGAGAAGACAGAGAAGCTGCAATGTCGGTTGCAAACCCAGAGGAAGAGGACGAGTACGTCATTTGGAAGAAAAACACTCCATTCTTGTATGACTTGGTGATAAGCCATTCTCTCGAATGGCCGTCACTCACAGTGGAGTGGCTTCCCGGTCACCACGAGATCCCCAATAGTGATTACTCCCTGCAAAAACTTATCCTCGGAACTCACACCTCTGACCAGGAGCCTGATTTTTTGATGATAGCGGAGGTTCGGCTTCCATCTCCAGACTCCGATTCTGTTGGAGGTTTCGATAGCCCCTCCCAGAAGGTGCGTTTTCTTCCTGTTGGATTCATACCCATGCCATTTTCCAATTCAAATACCAGCGTTAGGATTTATCAGTTTCGCCTTCTCACTCCTTCCTGCCCCTCCCAAGGGGGTCGTGAAATGTAGCATTTTGTGGCCATAAAGATTAGTTTATGGAGTATGTAGAATCATTTTGTTCTTGCATGATATTACACAGCTCGCTTCTGTGTGATGATCTTCTGGAACCAATTGCATAGCTTGTAGATTGCCCTGGGCAGTTGATTCAAGAAGTCTTTTATAAATAGGATTATCTATCTTTCAAATGACGTTTGGTATCGATGGTTTTAGATGATTTAGAAAGGTGCAAATTTGTTACGGAATGCTTCTAGTTGGACAGTTGTGGTCTTTTCAGGTTGGGAGAAATATAAGCCAAAGCGATTCTCATGTCTAAAGTATATTATTTTACAATCTCAAGTGCTTACAAAATAATCATTCGCAATGGTTAGGTGTGATCGTAGTACTTGGTCATCCTATTGGTTGATTAATTTCTGTACATGATTGCTTGTGTGGCTGCTGTCTGTCAGTGGTTTGTTCATGTTGGGAGTTTTAACTGGTGGCCCAGGTTTATTTCTCAGTCGGCTGGCACTGTTTTGGTTTTTATCGAGTTGGCATATTTTGCTGAAGCTCCATCATCTCAGTCCAAGGAAAGGGTGTTTTACCAAGGTCAATTATTTCTTTTTCTATGGAGGATTTGGGCATTTAAAAGATATATAGAGAATGCTTAAAGATTTTCCACCAAGAGAAGCTGTACCTTGCCTGTCATGACAGACTCATCATAATTTGGTGATGATGAAGTCATAATTAACAATTGTGAATTCTGTACATTCATCCTATTAGCACGGAGTTCATCTTATTTGATTTGTAGTTGTTAATGCCCATGCAGAATGAATCTCTCTTCTCCTTTGTGAACACCACCAAAGATGCAAATGGTACTTGTTATGCATCTTATTTTCCATAAGACATAACTTGTGGATTACAATTGGATTCTTTAATCTGTAGAACGTGTAATAATGTGTAATATTTCTGAATAGGGATAGAGGAAAAACAACAAAATATCCAAAATACACAATAGAAAAATTTAAAATTTTATTTGTAAAGAAAATACCTTTCAACAAATTCGGATCTAGACTCAGAATATTTTTCTTATTTTATGGCCTAATTTAAAGAAATTTCTGAATATTTCTGATTATGAAAAGTTACAAAAAACACTCTAAATCTTCCTAGAATTTTCAGAATGGTTTACATTGATTTTCTTTCATTTTTTCTGAGACGAAGAGGATAAAGTATGCAGATTTAGACACAAATACCTTCAGAAATGCCTTCAAACCCTAGGTGTCCTTGCCAAAACACTCAGAAAATGAGTGCTAGGTCTGTTTTACCTGTTCCACTTGTCCTTGTTGTTGCTATCTTCAATGATGATCGGTAACATGAAGACACCTTGCTGTAGATAACCCAAATCTGAACCTAATTCTTGAATTTCACCTTCAGAAAGTGGGCTCCAACAGCTCTGAAAAATTGAAAATGATGCCAAAACCCTTGTACCGAAGCACATCCTTCTAACTAGGGGATATGTCTCTGCAAAAGTAGGGATACTCAAGGACTTTAGAGTTTAGACCTTAAGCTAAATATTGCATCAGCAATGGAGAAAAGACTGATAATACAATGAGTTCTAAAAGAACCCTAGAATATTATATGATAATTCCCAAAAGGATGATTTAACCTCAGCGCTTGATCCACTCAATCCAATGCTCCACATAAAAAGCTCAAAAAATGAGCCGATAGGCTCCTTGAAATGCCCCCCTTGGCTTTTTTGTGACATGCTTACTTAAAGTAAATGTAAAGGGGGGACAACTTAAGTCTTTAGGCGAGGAGTCACTTAACCCGCATAAAAAGACATGCCCACCACTTAAAATCACTTAAGTTCACTTAAGTTGTATAAAAGATGCGTCCACAACTTAAGACTAGATTACAAGCCAAAGACTCCACACTTACCCAATCATGCTCTACATCCTCTTCGTCTTGGGTAATCTAAGGAAAGGACAGCCAATGAATTGTTAAACCTCATGGCTTGAGTTGGGAACATCACATAATGCTTGTTTGCACTATTATCACTAGCATTGGTGCTGCATGACTTAATTGTAACTGTCATAATGCTTTTATGTTATCAATTTTCCTTGCATAAATGCTATTTTACAATTGCATTAATTTTGGTCAAATAACTTCTCTTTAAAAAATGGTACGCCTATGGGATACCTTGCACCTAGTTGACATGAAAATTATCTTAAATGCTTTGGTAAATTATGCTGATGGATGACCTGCATTTCAATTTTTCTTCAATATCAATTCTTTTAATCTGATGACACTGTCTGTACGTTCTTTTTTATTTTTCAGGTAAAAATAATTCAGCAGATTAATCATGAAGGTGAAGTTAATATAGCTCGATACATGCCACAAAATCCCTCCATTATTGCAACCAAGGCGGTGAACTCAGATATTTATGTATTTGATCACAGCAAACATCCATCAAAGCCTCCTCAACAAGGGGTCTGCAATCCAGAGATAATATTGAAAGGTCATGATGCTGAAGGATATGGCTTATCATGGAGCCCTTTTAAGGAAGGTTATCTACTAAGTGGTTCATATGATGCACAAATATGCTTGTGGGACGTTAGTGTTTCTGCTAGAAGTAAAGTGCTCGAGGCCAAACATATTTTGAAGGTGAAGTGCTGGACATTTCCTTAAACATGTCTGGACATTTCTTTGCACTTGCATGTAGATTGTAGAAATTGTTAAAAAAGAGAACCTATTAAAACTCTGCTATATTTTTCTATGACATTGTTGCGATACAGGTTTTAATAAATGTAATTAAATGATTAAATTTAAAGGCCTTGTTTATGACAGGGCTTTTTTCGCTTTTCTCTTTTTGTTGTGATAGTTTGGGATTTGTTTATTTGAAAAATTTCATTGTAACCAAATTAATCATGAAAGACCCATACAAGTGTTCACTAGTATTTACTATATTGGATAACATTTACTTGTCTCTAATTACTTGATACAAAATATTTTGTTAGTTGCTCAAAGTTTCATTTAGATATGTTACAGATTAATCACCATGCAACTGTTGTAAATTGTAATAGTGAAATATTCCCTTTTAAATGTTTAAGGTACAATTGAGAGGCTTAGTTATTTTAAGCTCTCAAAGTTTGTTGGAAGGTTAGATTAGCAGCAACATATATAGGCTGATACATAGTAAAATTGGTTTGAAGACAAGGATCCTTATGGCAATGGAGGTGAAGCTAAAAGATAAGTAAGAACTCTACTAACATAATGTTTGTAGATGACTATATTCTTGTTTGGCCTGCTCTCTACACTTTTTACAAGCTTCTAAAAAATGTTTTCCCCTCTAGTTGAATGTGCCTAAAATTTGCATATTGGAATTGCTTCTACGTCTGAAAAATCTTCATACTTACATCCAAAATAATTCTATGTTGCTAGTTCGTCTAGTAGAAGCCTTGGATCTGGATCTGATTTGAACCTAGTTTAGGATTAGGTTGATATGGCCATGGAATTGCATAGGGGGCTGAAATCTCAATCTGGGTTTGTCTTAGACAAACTTGGGCAAACCTAAAATGAACCCGACAAACGGATGATGAACCAATAATGAATCTGCCTATAGTTTTGGCGTAGTTTTTATTTATTTTGCTATTTTAATCATATTGACATTTAACTTTGACTATTATTAACAAAAACGAGATTGATTGAGAGCACTAGATTAGATCTCCTTTGGTGGTGATTGTTTTCTCACTTGCTGTTAATCCAAGGTGCTACCTTGGACAAAAGAGCTTTTGGTTAGATATTTAGGTTTAATGAGCAACAATATTGTAAAGTTTAATCGAAAGACATTAGATTAATTTTATTTCAATGCATTGTTCTTACTTGGTTGTAGCATTGTAATATTTTTGAGAAAATTTCAATGTGTTTATGTGCTACCATCTGAATCAACAAGATAGTTATGTAGTTTTTGTTGCCAAAAATATGTACAAACAAGAGAAATAGAGGTATGCCATTTTTTCTTTGTAAATTACGACGTTTGTATGAGCAATTTTTTGCTCTCCTTCGTCTTGCAGCTGGTGTTCCAAGATCCTCATGTTTCAGTCAACTAGGCCAATTGATATAAGGTGACGTTTGCCTTATTCTTTCATGTCTTTGACTTTATTACAGTTAATCCTTAGGTTTTCTTGATATGAGGGGACTGCTTTAGATGAAGTTCTTAAAGATGCAAAATCTGCTTGAGATGAAGATGGCACCTTTTGGAGGTGCAAGGTTGTATTAGGATTTGAGGTGTGAAGCCACTGTTAGGAGATATTGAGGTAGCGAGGGGTTGCTTTTGCTTACTTTGGAGAGTGTCTAATATTCTAACCCAGTCTTGGCTGTATATTTATTATGTCCTGTATACTGAAGGTGTTCGAAATGGTACTGATGATATTATTTTTCTTACTCGGAGTGTATGTTTCTTTTATTCAATATTAAGTAATTCCCTGTATAGTCTCCTCATAGCATTTTTGTTCTAGTTTTGCCACTGTTTCGCTGTGTATTAAATGTTTGAAATATGTATCCGCCAGCAATTTTAATAAACGTGTATGCAACCTCAGAAATACAAAAGTAAACTCCTACTCAAATAATGAATGCACAGTAATGATAAAGACCAGATTGCCAGATTTATTCAATGCTTCATATAGCAAATACACTGAGAAATGTTAGAGTAAGTACCAACCCGATACTCTGATGCTCAAGTGCGGTCTACAGATAGTTTGTGATTGCTGAGTTATGGAATGCGCATGCCAGTTATCGCTGATATTAATTACTGGACCCAACTTGAAGTCTGGGCGTGTGGAATGACTCTGGCAGCAGTGGTTAGCGCGTAACCTGGCTCAACACCTGCGTCTGAACTGCTACCTTCTGGTTGTGCCTCCAACACGGCACTGCTGCATGCATGTGAAAGGATGCCTTTGCTGGTGCGGGGCTAACAGTCCCACCCGCCTTCCTGGTATGTCTACGTTGGGGAGTCTTCCTAACCCCGTGCTCGCTGCCTGGGCACGAGCTTCTCTGCTTGTGCGTGCCGCCTGTGGATGTCTTCTACACCCTGTGCTCACTGTTGTGACTCTTCAGTCACGTTCTTCCTTTACACAACGTCAGCACTAAAGATGTAGTGCGTATGGTAATCCCAAGCTTGGTTAGGGAGTGCTGCAGTGGTTCCATTGCATTTAGTTACAACATCATAGATATGCCTAGTTCGATAACAGCTCCAACATACTGAGGTTGACTGAGCAGTGTCGACGTTAACCTTCAAGCTTGTCTACTATATCATTGTACGGAAAACTTATCCCTACTGTAACACCTGACTTGTATAAGCTGAATCTTTACAATAACTGATTTCTTCTGTGTAAAAGTGGTGCACATAAAAAGCTTTCTCTTACCAGTCTATTGGAGCACAAATGTGAAATTTGTATGATTCCACCTCTTGAAGAGATGCTGGGGCTATGTCCAATCTCTTCGCAATTTCCAAAGGGTTTGCGTCCTCGAAAATAACCAGTCACAAATGCAACCAGAATTTACCTTTTTTTTTGATATCTCATGGTCCTTTTCCAAAGGAGTACCTTTTTCTTTTATAACCTCGAAGTGAGGGAAAGCACAAAAAACTAAGCCATGTGGGATAAAAAGCTCACTAAAGTCACTTTTATAAAATAAAGTAACTTTAAGTCATAAAGTGACTTTATAATATCACTTATAAAATAAAGTGATTTAACTTTAGAAATAGAGCCCAGAGATTAAATATTCGCCCACTGAAACCTGTGACTGGCTGACATCCTTTGAAAAGAAGCCATTAGCCTATCCGGATGGGAAGATAGACTAATCGGGTGCCAAAATGGCCTACTGCTGAGAAGGGGACATTACAAAGTGCTTTTTTTGGTACTACTAGAAAGCACACACCTCATCAATATTCACCTTGGGCTTTTAGTCTTCTCATTTGAGTAGTTATATGTCTCAATTACAAGGGCTCTTTTAGGGTTTCCATAAACTGTTTACTAAGGTTTGCATCTTTTGGGACAACCTCCATGTTGTATATTTCCTTCAACAATACATCCACGACGAAGCATACTCACACTTGTCTCTCCCTACATGTTGAATTGTTGAGTGAACTCGGCATTAGTTAAAGTAGAGCAATGATGGCAAGGTTTGTTGAAGAGCTTTGATTATCAAGCCTCAATAAACATTATCCTAGTACGAAAGGTAACATTTTTGTTATTTGTCTAGGAATTCTAGGGATGATGTAGTGTTGGAAATTAAAATTCTACCTTAGTGGTTGTTATTTTTGGGGTTAGCCGGGGTTTTGTGTTGCATACTTAGCAAATCATTACTCAACTTTTGAGCCACTCTTTGGACATTATCTATTTTTGATCTAGGAATAATGGGTCTAGTTGGATATAATTGTCCACTTGAGCTAGGTTTGGTAAACGAGGTATCCCAGAAGGTAGGTATTACCTATTGATCAATCATTGTAGTCCCACTAGGTGTTAATTTGGTTTTGGAAAATTGCGGAATTTGGTATCGCGAGATAGTTTTGAGCCAAATAAGTTGCTGGAATGTGCAAAGGTGTGTTGTTTATCAAAGCTTGGTTAAATAGGGGAACTTGGTTGAAGAAAGGTTGGTTGGCCAAATGAAGGTGGCTAACTTTGTTTTGTTTTTCTAGCTTTTGCATTCGAAGAAAACAATTCAAATTAGGAGCAAACATTGAGGAATTTAAATTCAAAACTTAGGTTAACATCTAAAGTGTGAACAAAGCAAATATAATGAAGTATGTAGGGAGAGACACATACTGAAGATTTGAACCTTTCAAATTGTTAGACAATTTCTTAACATTCCAAAATTTAGCAGTTTGTGATTGTTTCTAGCTTAGCTTCTTATCTTTTTTTATTTATTCACCACAAATTTGAGAACAACCATTTGTTACCTAAGTACATTATGGAATCCGATCAAGCAAGACCATAGGATTTGAAAGAAAATAAAACATAGGTATATAATGAAGTCTAAATCCTCACAGAGGCAATATGCTAATGTTAATTAGATTTTTGGTCTAAAATATATTCTAATGCAAAACATATATTAACTTGGGCTTCATTTTGGGTCTGAGGTCAAAGGCCAAAGGAAAATATGATGAAATTGGATACAAAAGATAATAAGCTTAAACTGAAAACCATTTTGGGCTAAAAGGGGCTTATAGACAATGATCTACAAACAAGGATCAACCTTTCAAGATGAGATCAAAGGTGAAGCATTGATCAAACATGGTATATATTAAAGCTATATTGTTATATTTAAAGGTCATTCTGGTTGTTTAGATAATTTAGTAGTTTTAGTAACTTTCTTGTTTTGTTTCAATTAATGATTGTTTGTGTTTTAGAAACATCATCTTGTAATCTCTTTAGGAGGAGTCTTCATCTCCTTTGTTAAGTCATTCGATTATTGTTAGTTTTAGGCTTGTTTAACCACGGGCATAATCATTGCCCTCCCAACCAAAGACGAACATCTATCTCTCCCCGAGCATCCTGAAATATATTAATCTGCACATATATTTTATTCAAATTGTTATCTGAATGAGATCACCCATCTCATAATATATATGCAAGAGGTGTCCTTTCACCAAGGGACGCCTCTCTTAATATATATTAATATAATTATCTATTAAATAATTATATTAATATAATTATATATTAAATAATTATATTAATATAATATAATAATTATTATATTATAATATAATATTAATATAATATAATATAATAATTATATAATATGATTATAATTATATTATCACATAATAATATAATTATATCATCTCATAATAATAATATAAACATAATCACAACCTTTGTGATATCTATGTCAGCATGTGGATTCCGACCATAGCTACAATAAAATTAACACTCCCTCTTAGCTAGGGAGAAATCCTACTTGACATCAGAGTCATAGATAATCGACCATTGTCTCAAGTGATGCAATGCATTACTTGAGATGATCAGATGCCTTCAGGTTCATCCTCCCAACGCTACCTTCAACACTCCCTCTTAGCTAGGGAGGTATCCATTTTAGGTTATGTCACAATGGGTACATCTATATGTGATGAAGATATTACCTTACATATTTTCAACCATTATGGTGTATTTATAAATATCACTTCACGTGATATCACCATTATGGCTTTCCATAAATATCCAATTATATGATATCCACCATTATGGATTTGCATAAATATCACTTCACGTGATATTACCATTATGGCTTTCCATAAATACCACATTATGTTGTATCCACCATTATGGATTTATATAAATATCACATCACGTGATATTAGCATTGTGGCTTTCCATAAATATCACTTTGCGTAATATCCACCATTATGGATTTGTATAAATATCACCTCATGTGATATCACCATTATGGCTTTCCATAATTATCACATTATATGATATCCACCATTATGGATTTGCATAAATATCACTTCACGTGATATTACCATTATGGCTTCCATAAATATCACATTACGTGATATCCACCATTATGGATTTGTATAAATATCACATCATGTGATATTACCATTATGACTTACCATAAATATCACTTCACGTGATATCCACCATTATGGATATGTAGACATCTCCACACATAATATCCACCAATATGGCTTTCCTCATTGTAAGATCGTCACCTCACAATGATGGTAAGATGTACAACTGTTTATCATTGTGAGATTGTTAGCTTACAGTGATATTCTCCATGGCTCATCCAGAGGGTGAACACACAAGTACAAGAAAGTCACCACAGATTCTCTTATGTGGTGTTGTTATGGCATCACACACATGGCATCCACCATGAACCATATCAGAGGGTGGTTATAAGGGCTTACACCTTAAGTTTCTCTTCAAAGAGAAAAAAATGCTTTAATAGGGGCTTGCACCTCAAGCTTCTCCCTCACGGAGAATAATGCATTAAGCAGATCTTCATGATGATGTGGCTCCATCTGAAGCATATATCAACCTTCTGACCTCCTTGTCCAAGGTTGCTTTTGATGAAATGTCAAACTCCCTCTGAATTTGATATCAAGCTTCTGACCTCCTCGTCCAAGGATGCCTCTAACGGATTGTCAGACTCCCTCTGAATGTTAATTCTTCATTTTCGAAGAAACTAATCTAGATATCACGACCTAGATATCCGCATAAAGGCCTTCCCGCCTACACATATGAAACATGGTCTACTCCCTTTGAACCAATATGACCAAGATCCTTGGAAGTCAACTGAACCAGATCCTCTAGCCGCTCCCTCTGCCACGGAAGCATACATGGCCCCAATCATTTAAGATATCTCTGTCATCATCAAAGATTAGAATAAAAATCCCTTTACAGTCTACTCCCTCTCATTGGGAGAGCCCTCTTGTCTTGACTTTTCTTTGTAATCCTTGATGCTACCTTCACTTGCATAAATGCCTCGACAACATTCCTAATGCACCATTCTTCTTTTCTTGCAAGAATATCTTTGGGGACCAAGGAAAAGAACAAGAGCATAACAAGGCAAATGACTCTTATAGTGTTAGTTTTTCTGTCATTGATGGATTTATCTTGAGTTGACGTCATCTGTTGTTTGCGAACTGTTTTTCGTTGCTGGTGTGTGCTGTCGCTGCGTATGTCAATGCTTTTGTCATGTTTTCTTGTAAGAAGAATGTTGTTTCTTGGATCAATATGACACCTGTCTATATCCCTGGCGCATACTATGTTACTTCAACATATGGTCTGACTGTGTCAAGAATGTGGAGATTGTCCTATGTGTCAGGATATTATTTAAGCCTCTTCGTGGATGGGCTTCATCATAAGAATATTTCTCTGCTTTTATACTGCGTCCGGTTGTGCAGTTGTAACCGCTGTCATGGAACTGACATTCTTCCTGTTTAGGCGACTGTGTTTATGCGTTACTGTTTTAGTATTATCATTGCTCAATGACCGGTGAATGGGATGCCTCTCGGTTTGTCTGAGAGTCATGTCCAAAAGACATATGCTACTGAACGTTACAGAAAAACGGCAGGTGACAGGAAAACGTTTATTCTTGTATCGACAGTCATATAAATGGACGCTAGCAAGGCGACAGCTGTGTGAGCCTTATTTGTTTGCAGGTTTTGAAGCTGTTTGGGATAGCAAGAAGAGAACACGGCTCTTAGAGAGGGTGTAACAGACACAGCAGAGATTCAGCTGGTCATTCAAAAAATCATCATGAAGAGACTAAGAACATGGACTGAGAAAAACGGAAGTAGTGAAGTCTAGACGGAGGTCGCGATTGGCATAGGCTCCTTTTGGTATTATGAAAAACAAGGGCGAATAACTCTTTATGAGTAGTGCCGGTTAAAAAATCAGGTGGGGAGTGGAAGTTAAAACAACGAGCCATGTTTGGTGTCAGGTAATAGAGCAAACTGTATGCGGGTGTATTGACTGTGAACACGCAAGCAGACAACAAAGATTAGGATTTAGCTGACGAGCGTTTTTCTACCAGTTTTTTAATGATTCAAATCCGTCTTTGTTTAACAGGGTGAAGCAGGGCTTTTCGTAGAGAAGAGGAGAGAGGCCTGTGAGCAATGTAGAGAAAAACATGAACAAAATATACGTTTTTTACTGAGAAGTGCATGTTGATGTAAGTAGATGCTGCAAAAATTGTTTAGATGAGAGCGACAGTCTTGAATAGATACTTGGGGACACTTTGAAGGACGGGCTTATTGTGTATCAAATCTTGACTGTCACTGTGATTAGAGTCAGTCCTTGTGACACAAATTATAGAAGTTCACACATAGTCCTTGTGAATATGTAGAAAGCTACCTCTAATGCTGAGAGGCTTTCCAATATTGAGATTCAACCAATTTACGAGATATAGCAGAGATATACTTTATTGAAATGCAGTAAATACAAGAGATCTCAGACCATTTTCAAGTTTGAACTTACAGATTTCAATCTAATCATAAGCAACAAGTGCATTAATATTTGAGACAAGTTCGAACCCAAGGTGAGCACCTGGAGTTGATGCCTCGCACTGATGTTAACCAGTCACCATTGGGAATAGATGCTGGGTTGCAGCTTGACCTCTCACGCAAGCCTTCTGCTGGCGCTAAGTCCACTTATCCGTCACCTCCATTTCCTCTTTATGTTCACTGCTGTACCCAAAGCGGCTGACTGTATGTTCACCGTTCTCTCCACCGGTGAATGCAAACACACGTCCAGTCACTGCCAAACCGAAGTGCGTATGCTATCGCACAGTCATCGACATCCTCAGCAATGACATGCGATAATGGCGTGTATAAACGCGACCAGTTCTTGCGATACCCAGTCTCTACCAACCGGTGTGTGAGGGGGGCAAGAGGATGGCGTAACACCACCTGTATACTGTCACCAATGCTTGGGGTGCCTATGCCTGTTTCGTGAGTTCCCAGCAGTCACACGTAGAGTGAAGCAGCCTCCGCGATGACCTGCAAACCAAAGATGAGTGCCTGACTAGGCAGCCAGGCTGCCGTATGAATGTGGACACCAGCACTCGCCTCCCAGCGCTTACCCTTAGTGCTAACACACGATTTGGGGGCTTGCATTAAACACCAACCTTCAGCTGGTGTCGCCCTTAATAAACACACCTGTAACTATCCTTCTATTGCCGTAAGATGTTCAAGGATGATTCAAACTGTTTGATATATGCAGAATAACCTTATTTCTTCTCTTTCTAATTTCTGGAGTAGTATTGAAACTTTAAAAGCTGAATAGGCAACCAAAATACTGGAGTACCAAGTTGACCTTCTAACTGTTCATTGAATTCCAATGTGAAATTTGTGTGATCTCACCATAAATGAGGTGCTGGGGCTACGTCCAACCTCCCAGATTTCCAAAGCGTTTGCGTCCTTGGAAATATAACCAGTCACAAATGCAACTAGAGAATTACTTTTCTTGTTTATAATATTTTCATGGTGCTTTTCCGAATGCATACCTTTTTCTTTTATAACTTCGAAGTGAGGGAAAACATTGAAAACTAAGTCATCTGGGATAAAAGTGCTCACTTAAGTCACTTAAGTTACCTTTTTAAAATAAAGTAACTTTAAGTCATAAAGTGACTTCATAATATCACTTTATAAAATAAAGTGATTTAACTTTAGAAAAGGAGCCCAAAAATATAAATATTCGCCCACTGAATCCTGTGATTGGCTGGCTTCCTCTGAAAGAAGCCATTAGCCTATCCGGATGGGGAGATAAACTAATCAGGCGCCATAGTGGCCTACTATGGAGAAGGGGACATTACAAATATTGACATCATGGACTTCCCTATTTGGATCAATACTGAAAACAAAGATAATCATTCAAAATAAATAAACACAATGAACTCTTTGGTGTGATTATTTGACTGTTCTTTAGTAGGATGTAAATAGAACAAAATAATTCTTTAGAAGGATGTAAATAGAACCATAATACCCATTGGAAATGGACCCTAATAGAAAGAACGTTAAAATGTAATGTTATGGAACTTACTAACAACCATAGGATTGACGGCAATCTTTTGACATAACTCCTTTGTGTTGAATAACCAATTCCCACCTCACAAGTTCCAGCATAGTGGTTATCATGGTAGGAATATAATAATAATAATAATGGAAATAAAAACAAAATAAAATTTACCTCTATGGCATATAGAGATTTTCTTTATTATTTTATTGAAAGGCATATAAGTTACAAGAAGGCTCTAAAAACTTTGTACGGATGAGCTAATTTTGTTGATGCTGATGTCCACATTATGTATCAAGGTGAGCAAACTTTATTTGCTGAGTTATCCATTTGAACAAACTATTACATTTTTGCTGTTTCCTGAGAAACAATCTCGATCTTACATTCAAGAGAAAGCAATCTTGATCTACAGGCGTGATAATGTAGTATGTGATTAGTAGAGATGCAAATTTGTAAAAAATTGGTCACTATTTTAAACATGGTTACTTGTATCTGAAAGATTTCATCTCGATTACTGTTAATTTACACCTTTAGCTGCATATAGTGATACTATGCTAGCACATAGCTTGGCTCATTCTTATCCAGTGGGGGCCTAGAGGTATATATGCATAATAATTTTATGGTAATTTTATTATTATGTCATTATTACAGCCATTGCATTTGTCATCCTTGTATTTTTAATATAAATGAAAGGTTCTATAGTGTGTTATTTGTTCGTATATGTGCCTAATCTTGATTTATGAATTCTAATTGTTGAACATATGTGAGCCTCTATTTAGGTTAATATCACCACAACTTCAATGAATTTTGCTTCTTGTCGTAATATTATGTTATTAGTGTATAAACCTTGGATTACAAATAATCAAATAACATTAGAAGACATTTCTTATATAAGAAAAAATCCATTGAATAGTACATAAAATTCAGATATAAACATAATTGAAGCAAAACATGTCATTCTTACAAAGCTGTTTGCCTACTTGTGTTTATTTTGATGTTCACTAAGTATAATGTACCAAGTAGACTTGAGAAACCCTTAGCAAGATGAAGAGTAACAGAAGATTTGGCACATGGTCAAAAATTTGAGGGAGTTAATTTTACTTGTTTTATTAGAGAGCAGAGTCAAGCACATTGGCATTCACCACTTTAGAAGATTATTTGACTTAATATTATTGTATTACTGTAGAAAATATTTTTCTTTAATGGCAATCTTGTAGTTATTGATATTGTAGTAAAAATTCTGAAAGAATATCTATATCAACTAGTTGCATGTGTAATTCATTTTTTGTATTTGAGCTGAATTTGATATTTTGTTATGTTGAATTTTTTAATGCTTAATCTTGTTAGGATGAAGGATGTGTTTTTTTCCAAACCTTTAATTTGGTTGTTTAAGTTTTGACTATATTAAATTTATATACACAATAGTGGAAATTGATATTTTAATCTAAGATTACGGCTTTCTCATAGAACCTTTGTTTACTCTTATGCATCCATATGCTCTTAATAAACATTATTAACTATCTTAAAACTAGCACATTCTTCATTTTAGGGTTTCATTTTATTTGTTAATGGAGTTGGATCAATTTTAGCTGATCTTTATTGATTGGTATTTCTTGATGTGAATTCCTAAAAGATTTGTGCGCATAAATGTAGGTCCATGAAGGGGTTGTTGAGGATGTTTCATGGCATTTAAAGCATGAATATCTTTTTGGTTCTGTTGGAGATGATCGTTGTTTGCTCATATGGGATATGCGTGCACCTATGCTCGATAAGCCTATACAATCAATTGTAGCTCATCAAAGCGAAGTATGATATTGTTTGATTGGATACTTATGTTGACTTTCTTTCTAGTGTGTGTGAGTGCAATTGTAATTTAAGGGATGTAATATGTGTACATTTGTTAGACATTGAGATATTGTACGAAGATTGAATCTTTTTGGTGCTATTAAAACTCAACAATCAATTGTAGCCCATGAAAGTGAAGTATGATATGTTTGGATTGGATACTTGTGGCTTTCTTTCTAGCATGCGTGAGTGCAATGGTAATCTAAGGAGATGTAATATGCATATCTTTTTTTTGACATTGAAACATTGTACAAAGAATGGATCTTTTTAGTGTCATAAAACTCAACCAATAGGAAAGGTACTGACAATAAATTCATCAGAAAAATACATAAATGGTATAGTTAATTGATTAATTAGAGTAGTAAAATTAATTAGTTAATGCTTACCTTTATGTAGAAAGCTACCTGATTAATTAGTTAGACGAAAGCTAAACAACAATCTATGACCTTGAAGAACATTGCAAACTACAAAGTGATACGCTGAATAAGCTATTCTTAAATTGAAGTATTGAGCTTTCTCTAGCATAAGCTATCGTAGTTCTTTGTAACTCTTTGCTCAAATGAAGAAGAGGAAATTGAGCTTTTTTAACTTCCAATTGGTTTCCTCCACACTGAGCTTCCTAGGTGAAATTGTCTTCTCTTATTTTTGTTATGATTGCTGTGCTTTGTTTTCATCATTGTTTCCATCTTGTATATACGATCACAGTGTTTGTTTCTTTCCAACAACTTTTAATACATAAATTCAAGCATAAGCTACATCCTTTTTTTTGGGGTCAATTTTAAATATATTCAAGTAGGACAACATATAGTTTGTCAATTTTTAGCAATCATAAGAAATGTTAAACATAATAAATCATATTGTCTGAGAGCAGTTTAATGTTTGGCTATTTTGGATAGTTGTCTTAATCTGTATGACAACTACAAGGTCAAAGGAAGAAGTACTACAATCGTACAAATCAAAGATTTCCATAGGAATATGGAATCAAGTTGCAAGGAAGATGTGTAGGGAAAGTGAGGAGAATCTTGCAAGAAGAGTTGCAATGCTGGAATGAAGCTTGAAATATGCAATGAAGTCTCAAGATGGTACCGGTTAGAAACAAAAGCTCTTGGGTGAAGACCAAGCATCCATAGACATGGTGGTTTGTGCCATTGCCATGAAACTCGGAGTAGAAGAAGAAATACCCCATGAAGAAGAGGAAAATCCTAAGAAGAATGTAAAAGTTGAGATGAAGCCATGGTGGCCTGTGCCATTGCCATGAAATTGGAGCAGAAACTCCTAAGAAGAAAGTGAAATTTGAGATGAAGCCATCTGGTCATTTGCTTTTGAAGTTGAAACATAGGTTGAAATTATGGCTTTTGAGAGGTAAGCAGATGCTGAAATAGTGGATGAATGGGTAAGGCAAATGGAGGTTTACAGTAATTTTTTTGGTGGGAAATTATTTAATTTCTTCATTTGATCGGAATTTATTTTTAATTTCTTTAGACAGGAAGCCAATGGTAACTAGTCAGACTCACAGAGAATCAATTCAAACAGCATTTAAGAGGTTTATTTATTTTTTTCTGTTGGGAAGAAAATAATTGAACATCTAACTAGGCAGAGTGTGCAAAGTGACAATATTTTAGAGAGTGTAATGGGCAAAGTGTGCATGATTATACTCTAGAGTTACATGGACAAGCAATATTGACAAGCTTGGACATCGACATGAAAATAAGCTGATCAAATGCATGCACGGTCTTTGGTCATGCTGTGATGTCCCATTTTTAATTAATTTAATTTATAAATAAATTGCTCATTCCAACATTTTCTGTGGGTTAAGGAAGGAGTTTGGAAAATAATTTATTTAATATTTAATTTTTGGCCCATGATGGATTTTATTTCCAAGATTGATGAGAGTCAATTTAATATTAAATATACTATAATATATTATTATTATTATGCTCATAACCTAAAATGGGGTATTGGCCTCTTCATGAAACAATTGGCAATTCTCAAGATTGTGGCACCTTATTATAGTTGATTTTATGATAGCTTTTAAGCTACGTTACCGGGTTTGCACCTTGGACCCTTGAACCGGATTTGGGTTTGCTTTGGGATGTAGCACCCGAGTCTGCTGACTTGGATTTGACCATTCAGGATCTTGCTAGAGCCACTTTGTTTGATGTGGATGATAATGATGACACACCACCCTCTAGTGCTAGTGGAACCGGTTTAGGTTCTAATGATGATGTTGATCTACCACTTGCAGCTGCTGAAGACCCCATTGATGCTGATTTTTTCGATAATCCATATGATGATTGATGAATACTTTCATGATTGATGAACATTGAATCATGTTTCAAACTTTAATGAACTATATTTTGAATTTTCATTTTGTAATTCAGTAATTCAATGTGATGATTTTCTTTAGATTTGTGAACACAGATCAATGATCAAGTATTTAAGTTTTTAATATTTATCTTTGACATTTGGTATTGATCAATGATCAAGCATCATACTATGAAATGATTTAGTTTTACAATTCTGTACGGTTCTCTTATTTTTTTGTATATATAATGCACATATATATATATAGACGCATACACACGTACCCATACGAACCATAATGATTTTTTTTTTCACTTACCCACGTACCGGGTTCTCGTATCTAAACTCGTCCCGGAACTTGAACCAGTAACTTAGCTTTTAAGAGGGAGTTATTGCCTATTTTTAGTTGGGAATGAAGTAATGGTTATGACTACTCTATATGGGGGGCCATCTTTGGAGGGAAATTGATGAAAATGGTATTATGTTTTTAATTTTTTTAAGAGAAGTTCATTTGGATTCTATTTATTTGCAAGTAATTTCACATTTTAAGCATCTCATTTTACCATGCAAAATCTATGTCAAAATTTGTTTGGACATTTGCTTTCTTACAAAAATCTTTTGTGGACAAAAACTCATTGGAGATTGGAATTAGAGGACAAACCCCCCCTTTGGTTCAAAGAGCAAGTTTACTTAGGAGTTGCAATGGAGAATAGGGATTTGTAGTAACTGTAGTGCTTTGTGTTGATTGTAGGTTTGGGGCGAAGTTGGAGTGCATAGTTGCTGGTGAAGTTATGTGGATTTATTTTTAGTATGTGTCAATTTGTGGATTGTGGTTTGCTGCTGTAGAAGCGTGGTTTGCTATGGTTTTGGGCATTTAATGAGTCCCAGATTTTTGGAGTTTCATCTTTCAATTTAGAGCAATTCAGTGTTGTGCTGCAAGTGAAGTCTGTGTATAAGTGGATTGTTGTTTTGGTGTGGTGTGTTGTGGGTTATTTTGTTGTTGTTGTAAGAGAAGTTTATTGCTGTTCATTTTTCTGTTTTAGATCTGCTCCAAGTGTTGGAGGCATTCTGTTTCAGTTTGGAATAAAACAGTGAAGTTTCAGCGTGTTCTTTGCAGTGTGTTGAGTGAGGATTTGTTAGTGTACTTCTAGATTTTATTATTGTTGTTGCTGTTGTAGTGCTTCTTGTTGTACCAACATATTTTGTATTAGTAAATCAATTTTTGTCAATCTGAGAAGGCCAAGAAGTTATTATGTGAAGACTGTTGTATTTGGGTGCAAGATTATGAATAAATTGACATGGTTTTGTGGGTATTTTTTCATATGTCCTGAAATGATTGGAGGATACTGAAAAATATTTTATATCACGTTTGCTGAAGATTGCAGTAGTTTGAGATGATTTTCAAGTATTTCTATGTGGGATATTATAGTGGTGTCAAAGCTTTGATCTTGCAAACTTGTAGGGTAAATTAAATTATTTAATTTTTAATGTCGTAAATTACACCCCATGTAATTCTTCATTGCATAATGCCTCCGGTTTGGCCAAAAATTGAAATTTCATTTAAGCCTCCATATCATCCTGCTTGCCTTGTCATCTCCCTTTTCTGGATTTTTGACCACGCGGCCTGTTTGGTTTAGGACGCATGTGCACCACGGAGATGTCCGCACGACACACATTTGACCCGCAAAGTTGGGATGTTACATGTGCTGTCTTTTGGCAGTGTAATGCCTCATGAATGTCCACTGATGCGGGGAATCCATTGGACATTTTTAAACTCCATTCTTTGCTTCTTTTTAGTGTTTTACCCTCTCTTGGTTGCTCTTGGCACATTTTCAATCACTTGAATCGCTTTTAGCATTTTCAGTCACTCTCTTGAGCTCTCTTTCCACCATTGTTGGCAGACTTCTAGCTTATTGTGCTCATCATATTGCAACTCCAACACTCCCTTCATGCACGCAAGCTCTCTCTCCTTTCAATTCACCAAGCTTCCTCTCCCTTCAATTCACCAAGCTTTGGCTTTATGGCTTCGAAGCAGAGCATTCTCACTCACTCACTTTATTTCAATTTAGCATATTGTAGCTCTTATCATTCTCTATCTTGTTATTATCATTTTATCGTTATCAATTTATCCATTATCTTATCTATCATATCCTGACTGTCCATGGAGGTGGAAACACCAAAACGAGGGTCGAAGTTCCTCAGGCCTCTAAAATAAACAACCCAACACTTATTGTTTGTGTACAGGTTTGAAGGAGGAGATGCTGTTGCAAATTTGGGATTCTTGTACCTCTTTTCTTGAGGTTTCATTCCCTCCCTTCTTTGTTTAGTATATTTGTTTTACTCTATCATTTCTGTTTTGTTATTTATTCTTGTCATGCTTTTTAGTTTTGTTCGCTTACTTACTGTTTTCAAGCCTTTTTGGTCTTGAATCCGTACTCTGTATGAGACACATGTGCGATGCGCTAGCATGCCAAATCTGCATTGTAGTCCTGGACTTGTGTTGACATCTTAAATCTGCATCGTAGTCGGAGACTTGCACTGGTGTCTGAGATAGTGAGTTAGTGGATTTCACCAGCTGGACTTGAACAACAACTTTTATATTTCCAGTAGTTAGAATATTTTTATCAGTTTGTAGCATAGAATTATTTCAATTTTGTTTTATTTGCATTCACATTAAACTTAAATCTTGGTTAATTAATTGATCACCCTAGCTTACTAGAGCACTAGTTTAGTGAGGTGGCACAAGGGCCGATTCACTCCTCAAGATTTTATCAGTCATTGGGGGTGGCAAATTTTCTTCTCCACAAAATCACGAGAGATTTCTAGAGCTTACCAAACCCATGTTCTTACAAGATAAATAGCCCATAAGTTATAAGATTGTTAGTTTGTGTGGGAGGATTCTTGAGATTTCTAGAGCTTAGCAAACCCATGTTCTGATAAGAAGAATAGCCCATAATTTATAAGATTGTTAGTTTGTATGAAAAGTATCAAGTTCTATTAGAGGAACTTAACGCAGCTTTACCATTTTGTGACTTTTTGGAGGGGACAAAGAATTCTTCAAGAAGATTTTGAGGAGGAAATCATTGAACATGAATGGAAGAAAATATTCTTGCAAAAAGAGGTGAAGCTAGAAAAAGAACTTGAAGAGCCAAAAAGGAAGACCATAGAACTAGAAGAGGTGATAGATATATTAGAACCACAAAATCAAGGAAGAAATTGTGGTGGCGGACTATAAAGAAACAATTAAATTTGCAAGAGACAGAAAGGAAACAAACTTTAGAGGAATTCACAAAGCACATGGAAGATTTGAATTTTTATTTTGAAAAGAATGTTCCAATTCAAGAAATGTATGAGCTATCACATGAAGAATTTTTTTTTTTGTAATGAAATCAATGGAAATTATCTTTGTATATTGAATATAAAGATTTGAAAATGGAAGAAAATGTTCTGATAATTTCTAATGGTGTCCAATAAATAGCTATCAATATTTTTCACACTAAAAACATGGAGCCATTGGTATGTGAGAGTAGTTTACAAATTAACTTTGTTGGAGGATATTTTGGTGGATTTGGATTTTTATTCTATTAAAGATCTTTATTTTGAAACTAGTAATATTGCTGTAAATCTTTCAAGGATGTTCAAATCAGCAAGAGGAGGTAAAAGTATTGATTATTTCTTTGATTAAAATTGAAGGAATATAGAGGATACTAGTCGAGAAAAGTTATTGCATCAGTTTGGTTCCGTTTCATTACATAGTGTTTATCATCATGAAAAGTAGTCTAACAATGATAAAAAGATGAAGGGTGCAAAGTGGAGGGGTGACCCTTTCTCTAAACTTCAAAATGACTCGTGGATGATGTTGTGGATCTTGGCGTCATAGCGAAATCTAACATACAAGTTGCCGATTTTTTTTTGTTGGTAATAGAGGATGTTTATTGACTTCTAATGGTTGCATGTGTTAGTAAAATAGCAATGAAGTCAAGGAAGAAATGGCTTTACTTGTTGAATGCAACAAATTCAATATGGAGGAGCATGGATTATCCTTTGTACTTTCAAAGGGTGAGCTATTTATTGATTTTTTAAGTTGCATTGTGGATGGACATATATTTGAAAGAAATGTTTTGATTTGTAAAATAGAGGTGTTGAGAACTTGAGAGTATCACCTTGATTTCTACCTCAACAGAGGATGAGCTTATTGTTGACATCCTAAGGTACGCAAATAATAATACGATTTCAGTTTTGATGCTTCCTCTTACGTCATTGCAAAATTTTGGTCATTAGGGAAAGCATGTTAAGAATGGTGATAGAATAAGGGATATAACTTGTAGTATAGGGCATGAGCACTCGTTTCAAATTCAAGATTGCTTTTACATATGGAACCCAAGTGGTTTTTTGAGGGTCAAAATGGATAGAGGTGTTGATATCCCTATAATGCTCTCCATCTTTTGCATTTGGATAGGAAGGTATTATATAAGGAATCATATGGGGGTTGTTGTACATTCTAACCACTTTGTGAAGGGAAAATATGGTAGCATAAGGGTGTACACAATTTTGGAGCTTTGAACAAGACAGCCATGATCGAAGAACTTGTTGATCATTTGTAAGTTTTTTAATTTCTTAGAGATTAATTGGAGAATAAGTTTTCATTAGATTCAAGTACGATATGTGGATGTGCATAGGATAACATTCAAGAGATACTTTAGGAACATTGAGTTCATTATCATGCTATGTGGTTTGGCTCATAGTTTGCGGACTTGAATTGAAAGAGTACTTGACAAGCCCAAAATTTTCAACCTGGCAAAAACTTGGCAAATACTCAACAAAAACTTGACAACTCAGAAAGTACTAAAAATTGAAATCTCTTCTGTTAAAAGTTTTGGGTAGCAGCGAGAGAGCTTATCTACTTGTTATGACTGCTGTGTGTTTTTCTGAGATCCTTCTACCTTGTTGGACTGTGCAATCTAAATCTGAGTTATTATTTGTTGGCTCTTGTTGATCGTGAGCTGCTCTCTGTTTCATTCCTTTCAAACCTTTGTTTTTTCTCATGTTGTGGTTGTTTGAAACAGCATTGGAGTTAGTATTTCTGATGTTTTGTTATTCATCAGTACTTCCTCCAGTCAGCTATTTTATGGACTTTTATGAGCTTGATCAGTTTCTTCTTACCCTCCGCGTGTTACGTGAATCAAGCGCATTGTGGCTTGAGAAGGTGTCTTCGTATTCTCCTTTTCTCTCACTTATGATGTCGGTTACGTTTGTATCCATTATATGTTGGCTCCCTTCATATTAAGTTGTAATGTCCCCGTTTTCGGACTCTTGGGATTAGCTTGGTTTGGCGACCCTCACAGGCTAATCAGGCGATCAAAGGGGGTCAGATGGTGGAGCCATTCTGGAGGTTCAGATTACCAAGTCTGCTCTTCGTTCGAGTCATTTTGGTCAACTTACTATTTTTAGTAAGTGGTATTTTGGGTATGGCCAGGATTAGTAGGGTGTCTGCATGGAGTGTCAGATGTCTCAGGATTGAGTTTTAGAGAATCTCCAGTTTGAGAGACTTACTATTTATAGTAAGTCTATTTTTAGAAGTTGGCTATTTTTGGTTGTGGGTTATTTCCGACAGGGCAGTTGGCATTTGAGGCTCTGGTTTCGGAAATGATTTTGTTACTGTCAGCGGGATTCAGTGGCTTTGGTTTTTAAAATATCGTTATTAAATTTAATTTAATAACTTAATTATTTTATAACTTTAATGTTATAAAGTGAAGTTATCATTAAAAAACCTTTTTTATGAAAAAAGTGAAATTGTGCTTTTTCCGAAAAAGCTATAAGTACAACTCGAAAAAGCACTTTCATTCATCCATTGTTGAAATATGATTTTATTGAAGTTTGAGAGAGAGACTACTCGGCTAGGGTTTTGAGGACTGATTCCTCTTTTGGCAATTTGAGCCATTACAGATTGATGGTGAATTTTGCAACTGTATCTTAGATCATAGTCCAGTGCTGAAGTATACTGGATGTGTGTGAAGTTTTAATTCTATAGGCAAATCGATTTGCTCTCAAAGATTTCGAATTGTCTTCATGCTGAGGTTTTGAAGGTTATTGGGAATTTGCTGTGACTCATCAATTGATAGTGGAATTTGAATTCTTTGTTGAGGGCAGATTTCTTAAGAATTCTGAATACATTTGTAGAAAGCCGTACAAAATTCTTTCATCTAAGGCTGTATGGATATCTACTAGTTCTGTACGGAAGTCTGAATCCGTACTTGTTTGCAGCCAGTCGTAGGTGTTTGGAGTTTGCGGGATTTGTTCTTTGCCTTTGTTTGCAAATAGTAGTGTTGCGGCTTGCCTATAGATGCCAACAACAGGTTAATGTTTTGAGAGTGGGTTGGCACGTTTTTCTTCCAGCTGTAATTCTTCTTCCAGCAGATGTAATATCTAAAGGTGCGTTAATTTGATACATTTGTTTGCAAAAGGAATTTGGTCATTTAAATTGTTCAATTTATTTTACAATGGCATGTTGGAAGTTGTTTAAATAAATTGCAATTAATAATTGATGAAATATATCAGTTTTTCATATACTTGTGGAATACAATTTAAACAAGAAATTTCAAATTAATTTGAAGAACAACTAGTTTGTTAATAAGAGCCAGTCAGGCTCTTTACATAAGTCTTCAACATCGTGTTATTGCGGGCGTTCATATTTCTACAGGAGAGACCTCTTGCCAAGTTGGTTGACATGGCATCAATAAGGTGATGATGTTCACACCTTGTTTATGTGACATGGTTCCTTATGAATTCCCCCTCCTCTCATTTACATGTTCGCATTGAAGTCATCTGGTTCAATGTTAACCGCCTGGTCTCTTTGTGTGTCAAGTCGGAGACTCTTTGCATTCTATGCATTCATTCTTTATGGGTGGTGAAATATAGTTATTGTGTGATCCTATGGATGTTGGCGGTGATGGTGAAAAATCTCCTGTATCGACATTTGAAGAATTGTGTGCTTGCAGTATTACATTTTTGTTCAGTGGAATTAATCTCTGCAATTGTAGTTTTAAGGTCATTTTTTGTTATTGTATGTATTTGATCTGTGTAAGATCAATATGAGAAGTTTTGCTGTTGCATTTTTGAATCTGAGAGATTCATATAGTTTTCTTCATGATTAGTATGTTCTTAGGAATTAAATGCTTATTGATTGATTGATCAGAGAGTTTAATCATATGCAAGATGTTATTGTAATTTTTTGAAGAACTCAATAAAGGGTATATTTTGGGTGTGCCTGGGTTTTTCCCTTGGGTAGGAGGGTTTTCCCAGGGTAAATCTGTGTTTGGTTTTCTTGTGTTTTGATGTTAAAGGTTCTGATTATTGCATTTATAATATTCTGGTTCAAAACATTAACATCTTAAAGGAACAGATTTGTTTTGTAAAATTTAATTACAAAATGGATTAATTAAAAAGATTGACATCTTGAAAGAGAAAATGCATGGTTTTCTAGCAAAAACATGTGAAAAATGCATTTTATCTAGTGTTTTATGTGCCTTGACATTTTTACCCATGTTTTTTTGTGTTTATAAAAACATGAGAGTTAAACTTGTGAAAACTTGTCCAACCAAAAAATAGAGCACTCAATAACTCGTAGAGTGCTCGCAAACTTTGCAAACTATGGTTTGACCAATGTAATAGGCACCCTTTAGTCTAAGGTGAAGGAGGTGTTTAGCTTAGTTATTGGGTACACCCTTAAGGTGTCCCACACCTGTACAGGTACAAGTTTTCTTGGGTACACCCTAGGAAAGTACCTTGGCATTCCTGAGCATACCCAAAGGCGTCGAGTGCCAAAATGTAAGAAAAAAGGACAATGTTTTACTTTTTATTTATTATCCAAAAGCTTTTAGGTGCCCCTAAAAGCATTATTTCACCCAATACAAAAATCATTTTGCTCTCTTTTCTCATTTCCTCTTAAAGTTTAAAAATTGCTCTCGTTCTATCGTTGGGTTTTTCTCACATCTAACACCTTGTGCAACTTATCATTATTGCCCCTCAAACCCATTAGGAGCTCCACTCTTGAACCCCCCCACTAGTTAGAGAGATCTCTTGTCATATAATAAATTTGATTATAATGAGTAGGTTTGGGAGTGGAGACCCAAATCAAGGACTTAGACTAGCTAAAATTATCTCTATCAAATGCCAATTGATAAAAATAAATATTCAATATTTAATTGCCAATTGGCATTTAATATTATCTTTATGACTACCATTTTGGCATTTGGCATTGATCAATGATGAAGTATCATAACATATACTATTAAATGCTCTTGGTTTTACAAATCTGTATATTTCTTTAAATTTTTTGTACATGTACCCAAGGGCAAATAAATTGCCCGTACTTGTGCATTTGGTATTGTACCTGTGCTTGTACACGTACCAGCAAATTAGGTATTTAGTGGTCATTTAAAAAAAATTAATTTGATGTTTACTAATAACATTTTGATGTATAATAAAGCTTGGGAGGGTCATATGTTGTACATGACATTGACTAATGAAGTTTTAGAGCAACAAAATCTAGCTACAAAGGAATCTGCATCGGTGAATGATACCATACATTGGGGCCAAGACATCTATGCTCTTATTGGGTAGTTACTTTCCTAGGTGTAACCATCATATCCTTGGCCTATTCTACATGTTGGCACTTTCATTTCTACTGCTTCCTTATTTTTGGTAGTTATTGAACTCCACGATGAAGTTGGGTTGTCTTCCTTGCTTAAACAAAATTCTTGATTTTATTCGTAGCTGACAGAGATACATCGAAGGCCTTTTGCTTAGAAGGTCAAAGTCAAGAAATAAAAGGAAATAAATTATAGAGGTCTCCAAGAGGCTTGTGCACTAGGCTGGGTGTGAGATGTTAATTTATTGTTGAAATGTCAATTTTTTTTTCATTCTCGAGCCTTTTGTAAGGTCTATATGCCTATACTGTAATAGTTATTACGTCTATATGCCTATGCTGTAATAATTTGATTTTGGAGTTTCAAAGTAGTAGTTATTAGGTGATAGATTTGTGATTATTATTTATTGATCCAAAAAAAGATAGGGTTCCATTGCTGTTATATCATAATTTATTTCTTTTCAAAAAGGGAGAATGCTGATTCATGTGAAAAAAAAGACTTGTTGCTGTTGCAAGTTGCTTGGGTGTGTGTAGGTGCTAGGGTTAGATAAACCTTATTGGCACTTAATTCTTGTCTACATTAATAACTAACTAGCATAGCAATGCCATGGCCCTAGACTCACAATATCCCACTTTGTTTTTGCCCCAATATTCCATCCTCAACATCTTTTGTCTCTGAAACATGAGAAGAGACCGAAAAATATGATTTACTTGTATGTCTAAAGTTGATTCTACACTCAAGATGCATGTATTTGTAGCTATCCTTTGCCTTAATTAATTGATCATTATTTATTGATCCAAAAAAAGAAAGGGTTCCATTGCTGTTATATCATAATTTATTTCTTTTCAAAAAGGGAGAATGCCGATTCATGTGAAAAAAAGACTTGTTGCTGTTGCAAGTTGCTTGGGTGTGTGTAGGTGCTAGGGTTAGATAAACCTTATTGGCACTTAATTCTTGTCTACATATATAACTAACTAGCATAGCAATACCATAGCCCTAGACTCACAATATCCCACTTTGTTTTTGCCCTAATATTCCATCCTCAACATATTTTGTCTCTGAAACATGAGAAGACATCGAAAAATATGATTTGCCTCTATGTCTAAAGTTGATTCTACACTCAAATGCATGTATTTGTAGCTATCCTTTGCCTTAATTAATTGCCTTGGATGTTCATAAGTGTTGCCTTGTCACGAGGTGCATATTTAAAGTTGCATCTTGATTCCAAGTGTTTCACATAATTGCTATCTTTTGGTTCCAAGTGTATCCAAAATTGTGTTGGAGTTGATAGCGAACTTTACAGCTACCAAAAATCTCCTACTGCCAAAATACCCATCCAATTCAAAGAGAAAAAGGCATTGATGTTTCACACAACCTTAGGAGAGTTTTGATTCGAAGAGGAATATAAAATGGAGATTAATTTCTAATTGAATTGGATTGATTACAATGAATGTAATGAATGCTTATAAAAGCATAAAGATAAAACCTGAGATGGAACCCTAGGTGAGGATTATGTTAGATTATGATAAGTGTCTTCATCCTATGCTATGAGATAACATGACCTATAATTAGCTCAATCTAAATATAGAAAAGCACTTCTAAATTTAGCTTGTGTTGTAAAGTAATAGAGGACTTGAGTAATAGATTAATTAATTACTAAAGTTATTATCCTTATTACCCCAACAATTTGATGCTCCTATGATGTTCTACACTTTGTTATTGTGGTTGTTGCCTCTCACAAGGATGTTAATGACATGTTGCAATCTTTGAAGTTACACATTTTGTTTTATTCTTGAATATTTGAAGGGCTTGAGTTTCCTTCATTAGTACTCTAGACATGATGCTCTTGCTCCTTTTCTTCTTGACTACTTGTAGGCTAAGTTATGGGGTTTGTTGAATTTCAGATTTTTGGTGAACCTTAAACTTTTTGATAAAATTTATTAAAATTAGCCATGAGGTTCATATGGAAAAAGGAATGTGTTTTTATTTAAATATATATTTTTGAAAAGTGTTTTGAGGGTTCTCTAGGGTTTTCTCTTGTAAAAGAGTGTCATCGACCTAAACATGGAATCGTTGGCCAATTTGTTGAAAGGGCAACACTAAAATTGTGAGTTGAGTTTAGAAATAGTAGTATGCAACTATACATTATCGTGAAAGAACACTCCACTCAAAACTTCAAACACAACTGCACTCTTTGTTGGCTTTTAATTTTTATATTGTAGGATTTGTGAGGAAGGAAGAAAAACCCATTCATTGAGAGTGAAGCAGCTCCAAGGTTTAGGGGCATTGAAATGTTGCGTTTTGGCATGACCCCTCCATTTCCTCATTGCGAGTATTTCTATTCCTTTTGTTTAACCCTTTGGGCAACAATTAGGCATCCCGGTAGGTCACAATTTTTTTTTTAGGGCTTTCAAATTTTTGTTATTTGTTTTTTCTTAGGTTCTTTTTCTTCTATAAAATATAATATATTATTTTAAATGTGTAATTATATGTTTATAAAATTTAGATACTATTTATTATTTTATTAACATTAAATTGCTATTAAAAGTTAATCTCTAATAAAATGAAAAGTAATATTCTATTTTATTTTCTAATAATTTTTGTTTTTATATTACAATTTATTGTATTAAAACTTTATATTAAAATTTAATTGTTCATATAAAATATTTAAAAAATTATAAATTAGATATTTGAATTAAATTTAATAAATATACTAAAATTTAACACATGGTATTTTAAATATTTAATATAATATAGCATTATTTTAAAATTAACACATCAAATTAAAATTTTAAACTTTGTAATATTGAGTAATTTTGTTTTTTAAAGTTAGAAGTGACAACTTAATATATTTTATTGCTATGTTGCATGGGTATTGGTACCACATACCGGGTATCGGTACACATACCCAAGTACTGGGTACTCAATGGAGAGCATCATAGCTAAGGACCTTGATTAAGATTTCCGATTTTTGTTTCAGTTTTTTGTTTGCGTATCAACTTGATGTTTATCAAGCTTATTTCAATATGTAATCACTAATTGGTTTGAAACTTTGATACAATGATTGTATGACATTTCAATTTGTGTACTTAATCTTCAAAGTTATTGTTTGACAGTAAACTTTATCATTGTTCTTGTTTTGAAAACTCAATGTCATTATATTTTCAAATTTTCTATAAAATATTAAATTATTTGTATAAAAAAATTGACTTACCCAAAGTACCCCCATCTCCTATTTTGGAAAAATAACCGTACTCGTACCCTTCACCGATGTACCCAAGTACCCCCGTCTTTGTGCAACCTTGTGTTATTGCAATATTTTTGAAAATAAAATTTTAGTTCTATTTTAGCTTTTTCAATATTAAACATTATTTGTCTTTTGAAACATGTTGAGGGATGAAAATGTGTGATCCACAATGGTGTGGATCTTAAATACAACTAGCGTTCAAAACTTTTTATCAGAAGTTTAACAAGGATAACGAACCTCTTGGTATTTTAAGGTGTGTAGGCGAAGGTGTTATTGCATGCACCATGAAGACTCCATGTATTAGAGCTGCTCTAGAGAAAGACCGATCCTCTTTGATTGTATGAAAGATGAAGAAGACACAAAAAAAGGAAATCAAAGAGGATGTATCTAGATTCATTACATTTATTATCTCTTTATCTTCTACTATGTGTCCAAGGCCACAAGTGTATTGAAAGAAAGTGATTTTTTTTTGTAAATTAGTTGAAAAACAACATGTGGATGGTGCATTAGCTGATTTGTTTTATTCAAGTGTTATTCCATACAATATAGTTGGGAATCCTCAAAATGCAACTCAAAAAGTTGTAGAGTTTGGTAAAGGGTACACACTTTCCTTGTGAAAGGCTTTCATAACAACTCTTTTGCAAAGGTCAAAAAATAGACTGACCAAGAAATTATGAGGTCAAAGCATCTCGGAAGACAACATGTTGCATTATATTGTGTGATGGATGGTTAGAGATATGTTAGAGGCTATTGATTAATGTTTTGGTGGGTTGTTTTCAAGGTCTTGTGTTTTTGAAGATGATTAACACCATGGACTATAAGAAAACTTCATAATATATATTTTTGAAGTATTAGAGACATACTTCTTGAGGTAGGGGTGGAAAATGTAGTTCAACTAGTAACTAATAGTGCAAGAAACTATGTGGGAACGGGAAAGTTGATAGTAGATAAGTACCCACAAATATATTGGAGCCAGAGGCTATTGATTAATGTTTTGGTGGGTTGTTTTCAAGGTCTTGTGTTCTTGAGGTAGGGGTGGAAAATGTAGTTCAACTGGTAACTAATAGTGCAAGAAACTGTGTGGGAATGGGAAAGTTGATAGTAGATAAGTACCCACAAATATATTGGAGCCAAAGGCTATTGATTAATGTTTTGGTGGGTTGTTTTCAAGGTCTTGTGTTTTCGAAGATGATTAACACCATGGAATATAAGAAAACTTCATATTATATATTTTTGAAGTATTAGAGACATACTTCTTGAGGTAGAGGTGGAAAATGTAGTTCAACTGGTAACTAATAGTGCAAGAAATTGTGTGGGAACGGGAAAGTTGATAGTAGATAAGTACCCACAAATATATTGGAGCCCATGTGCAGCCCATTGTTTGGATTGTTGCTTCATGATAGGGTGAATCATCATCTCGCATTGAATCTATATAGGCAGCATGCATTTGGGGAGTTGAGGCTTTGTGACACAAGATTTGCTTCATTTGATAGCACTTTGAAAAGAGTGTTTCAAGAGGAATCAGCTGTTGAGGTTTGTCATTTGTTCTAATGAGTGAAAAAATTCAGCTCTTTCTAAAGGTCCTAAATGGAAGAACAACGAATAAATGCTATAAAGTTGAAAAAACATCTTTTTTATTTTTAAAAGTGCAGCAACCATTTTGAATGCATATGGACCAATTGATGATGTGCTTCGTATGGTTGTGTTGACACACTTTGTTTTGGCATGCTTTATTAGAGCATGGATTGTCGTAAGGAAGCTATTAAAAAAATATTAAAAATGTGGAAGTAGAGTGCATCGAGATTTGAGATATAGTTGATTCTAGATTGAAAATAATCTGCAGACCTTTGCATGTAGTAGCTTGCTTTGGAGCTGAACTTATTTTGAATTAGACAAGGTGAATTTGAAATTATGGCAATACTTTTTGAAGCCATCGAATGGTTTGAACCAGATCCAACAGTTACAACTCTAATCAAAGACCAATGTTGGAAATGCAATACAACAAAAGGGATGTTTGGAATGCTAGTAGGCAAATATGACATGACACGAATTGATGTATTTGGCTTTAGATGGTGGATGACCAATGGAGCACAAACTCGTAAGCTTAAACCCTTTGCTATTTGAATAGAGTCATGAAGCAAGTTCATTAGCTTTTGAGAGTAAGTGAGGTTGCTTTAACCACATTTATTACAAAAAGAGGTGCAAATTGTTCTTTGGAAAGTTGGGAGATCTTGTCTACATTTGTAGCAATTTAAAATTGCTTATGAACAAAATACCAAATAACTCTACATCTACTTCACAACAAGAAGTTCCAAAAGACATAGCAATATCAGTTGCTAATGAGCCTAACTTTTTTCGTGGTGAGTAGCATTTCGTGATGATGATACTACATCTCAGCCAAGTGCTTTTGATGACTTGGAGGTTTTTTGTAGTTTTAGAGTCTTGACTCTTAATTGTCTCTTTTTGACATAAATCATTTTTGCAAACATGATTTCACATGTTTCTTATGGTTTACCTTTGATGATTTTATCATGGTTTATAATTGTTTTATCTTTTTATGATGATTTCAAATCTATTTTGATAATTTTGTGGATGAAAAATAATTTTATACTAGATAAATTTATTCATGATTTTTTTTGAATTTTTTCCCGTTGCTGAACTTCCTCCGAATTTTATTGTTGCCAAATACGAAGTTGAATTGGAGACTTTTTTTTTGAATTTCTCTCCCTATCGAACTTCATCCTAATTTTATTGTTGCTCAATCTCAAACCTTGTGACATAGCTTGTAGGGCTTGACTTTTCTTGCAATGCCCATTTCCTCAAGTTCACCTTCAAATTATTCTTCCTTTTGTGCTTTATCTTGTTTTGTAGACTCTTCGTCGAATGTCTTGAAGCTCACAAGCAGCCTTGTCCCTCTTTATCTTGATTGGTTCATTGTGCCTCAAAACACCTTGCGATGTTACCTTATTCACTTTGTGCTAAAGCCTAATAAACGTATTTTCACTTATTTTCTACATTAAGTGTAATGTCCCCTTCTTGACACTAGACTATCTAGATGCCAGATTAGTCTATCTTGCCATCCGGATGGACTAATGGCCGCTTTTCGGAGGATGTCAGCCAATCACATAGTTGCGCAGGCGAATATTTTTATTCGGGGCTCAGTTCTACAGTCATAATCACTTTATTTATTAAAGTGTGTTATAAAAGTCACTTTATGGCTTATTATAAAGTCACTTTATGTTATAAAGTCACTTTAAGTTATAAAAGCGACTTAAGTGAGCTTTTATCCCACATTGCTTGGCTTTTTGTACTTGCACTCACTTCGAGGTTATAAATAAGAAAAGTACATCTCGGTAAAGGCACCATGAGAAAATATAAAATAAAAGAAATGTATTTTGGTTGCTTTTATGTGACTGGTAATTCCGAGGACGCAAACCCTCAAGAATTTGAGAAAGGAGTGGACGTAGCCCCAACTCTTTTCAAGGTGGAAATATTCAGTTTTCACATTGGACTTCATTGTTGTGGTAAGAAGACATCTCAGCTCCATCATTTTCAAATAGGAAGGTTATTTTAATGCCAACACTGTCACATCTCTAGCATTATCAATAATAGGAAGGGATTATTTGGAGGCCAGCATTGTTATTCTTGCAAGTTAAGGAGATTGGTGAAACACATACTTGTTGGAGTTACATTATAAGCCATTAAGCAGTCTCAAAATAATTGTTACAGAGAATACAGGGAACCTCACTGTATGATACTGGCGTAAGACCATGAAATCTGAGAATCACCACAGTGACACCCGATAACCACTGTAGAACTGGGTAGAATTCACAACCTTTTATTAACCATAAACCGCGTGACATAGTGCAGTCACGATAAGCACTCAGGGAAGGCGCACTCGGGTACATCTGGGTCAAATATTTAGGCCGTATACACCTAAGTCGGGCCAGGCACTAGTTTCACCAGGTGACGGACTGAGATATGGAAGCAGACAGGGTTGGCAAGGACCAGTAAAATCTAACGCCAGTGCTGGTAGCAGCAACAGGGAAGATGTAACCTTCATTCCCAGTAGGCATCGCGGGAACCAGGGACGTGAGGCGGCTATATATTTCGGTGGCTAGTGTTCAGTCACGGCACGCGCTCCTCACATTCACGTCCAGTTGGCATACCCATACCAGTATCCACGGGAATGAGCAGGCCATTCGCGTACACTCCAGGTTGGACACTTTGGTTGCTAAACTGGTTTTCTTCTGCATTGTTGTTGATGTATTTTTTGTATTAAGGAAATGAGAAAATAATCTCCATCCTGCTTATTATCGAGACTTAGTCATTTAGTAGTTTTTTATTGTGAAATAAAATGGTGGTTAGACAGTTTCTTGAGTGATTATGTTGCAAACAGAATCTATATAATCAATAGCAGTATCCTTAGTTGAGAGTTATGTTCACTTTATCGGTTCTAGCATTTTGTGGGGAAAGTCTTGCAGTTTGATATGTTGTGGTACGGATCTGGACTCCAAACTTAGTAAACTCAATCCCTATACAACAAACCTATCAATAAATTCCAGTGTAACCCCGAGTTTTCGGGACGGGGACGGCGGGACGCGGGGGGACAAGTCTCCGGGAGGGAAAATTTTTTTGCCGATTTTGGGGACGGGTGGGGGGGGGGACGGCAAAGGGGACGTCTATATAAATATAGGGAAATTTGCAAATATAGATGACATTCATATGAAAATATGGATAAAGCATGCCATTTTGTCTCTGGTGGTGGTCTATTCTCTCCATATTAATCCAAGTTTTTGTTTTCTCGTGGTTGAGAGTGGCTCTTAAACTTAGTATTTCCATCATCGCCTGATTCTACTACTTAATGTAATATATACATATAAAAGAAATCAAATTACAGTTTATTACTTTAAAGTTTAAATTGGACTTTTAGTTTCTCTTCGATGTGGTTCTTCAATGAGCTTAAACTAATAATGTTAAGATCTCTGCAAATTGATATAAATTTTCAACTGATTGAAATTCAGAAATCAAACTTTCTATTATAGAATTTTTACGTCAACGGGATGTCATCATGTTAGAAAATATCTACATAGGTTCCTATGCCAAGTAGTATTTCTATTCTAAAAAGGAATATGAAACGTTGTATCTTATGTATATATTACATATTTTGGGTGTTATGTTCCGTGAATTAGAGATTTACTACAAACATTATCTGCCCTAGCACTTTGGTAAGTTGCTTGATGGCTAGTTCCAGTGGTATTATTTTGTTAAATGTGCTACAGTACTATTGCATGAAGAAGATAGTATTAGTATCTTTACATAGATAACAATTTACAACATGTTAAAACTTAAATGTTTTTGGCTTTTTAGGGCATGTAAGGTGGTGCCCACAAACCGACCCCCCTTTGAAAAAAAATGCATTTTTAAATTTAATTTTGACTTTTTTGGGAGAAAAAAATCAAATCGGGGACTTTTGGAAGTACCAGGTATGGTTGGGGGACGACTACGGAATCCCCAGCCATCCCCGGTACTTCCAGAAGTCCCTGATTTTTTTGGGTGGTGTCCCCATGAAAATTCCAAAAAATGGGGATGGGGAGGGGACGTCCCTTGGCCGTCCCCAAGTTTCTGAAACTTCCCCGTCCCCGAAACTTGGGGATTTAGGCCAGGGGCGCATCCCCGGGTTACCCTGATAAATTCATAACAGAAAACTGGTTCAGAACATTTCATTAAGGCTGACCTTTTGTGCTAGTTCCTAAGCAAGAATGAGCTAGAACAATATCCTAAACATCTATAGGTAAAGAAAAATGACCTAATTGTACAACTTATTAAACATATAAACCTTCATTTCTTTGAAAACATTAATTGTGTCCCCATGTAAGTGTACTTTCTTGATGTAATTTGGTTGAGTGTGTAGCTGCTCAGCCAAACTAATGTTGATGAAATTAGCTTACTGTAAGGGTTTATGGATTAGTTCTTCTCAATGGATCCATGAACCTACAAAGTTGATGCTTATTTAATTAGAATTAAAACACTGCTATCTTCTTTGCCTTCTACAACATCACTATCTTCATCTTTTTCTTCTTCTTTTGTTACTTCTTGTTTCTTTTTCTCATCTAAGAATGCTTTTTCACTTTATTCCAAAGTACAATGGTTTCTTTACTTGAAGTCAAGTGATCAATGCCATGCTTTTCCCTCAAGAAAACGATATATTTGTGAAGCGGTAAACCTTAAAATTTTTTTGTATGCTTAAACCTTTCTTTATATTTTTTCAAAGGATATTGAAAAAACACTGCTTTTGGTGTATCTTTGTTTCCCATAAGTATGCACATAAGAACATATGCAAGGAAGTAAATTTGAAATTTGTCTCACAATGCCAAAAACTATGCCTAATTTGCTTACTTAAGTTGCAAGATAGAAGAACTTTCCTCCTTTGTTGTTCTATTTAGAATTGGGAAAACAACAATTCATGCAATTAATTGTTCATCTCAATGCATCCATGAACCTACATTGTATCAAAGTTCCCAGACTTGGCAAGGCTGACCCAATTCGGGATTGGGGGTTTAGGACTTGGCAAAAAGTCGACAAAGTGAAAAAAACCCAAGAAATTTAGAGATTTTTAAGAATTCAAAACTCATTTCATGCACCCTTTATTGAATAAAGCTTAAAAACGCAATAACATCATCAAATAGAAGCTAATTTGATCACATACATAAATATACATCGAGCACATAAGTACAAACACAAATTGTAGTTGAAGGAAACACCAAACTTAGATATATAAAATTTTAAATATTATCAAATGTATATAAAACTGATGGAATATGAAATCCATGACATCAAATGTTCCAAACATATACGAAAAGAAAAACAAGTCTATGGCTTAGCCTCAGCCTCAGCCTCAGAGGAGCTTGCATCCCTCCCACAAAGGCATCTAAGGTAGGTCTTGGATGAAAGAACAACCATAGTTTGTGCCTGTGGAATGCCATTCTTACCAACATCAGTTGTGCCTGTGCTTGTGTTTGATCGTGCCTATCCTCCTGCTCTGCCATGGCAATAGCCTCAACCTCTCTATCTGCCCGGTCAATCCATTGTAAGTGCTCATCAGTAAAGACAAGATCGGTAGACTCAGTGAGCCACTCGGATTTTGTTTTGACCTCTAGTGTGATTGGGTTGGAGTCACTATTCATAACCTGTCTCGCTCTAAGATGAAAGTTGTAATGAACAAATGCTAGATCATTCAATCTCTCCATGGATAGTCTATTGCGCCTTTTTGAGTGAATGTACTCGAACATGCTCCAGTTAAGCTCACAACTTGAAGCGTTGCATGGCTGGCTCAATATGCGGAGGACAATTCTTTGAAGGTTTGGTGTTTTAGCACCAAACATTTGCCACCATCTATTTGAAGTAAGAAAAAGAAAAAATAAATCAGTCTCATTTCCAACTTTAAGATTAAAATATAAAATCAAATTATGCACTTAAAAGTTAACATATATTTTTACTTGGCTGAAATTCTGCGCAAGCGGCTTCGGCATTTGACTACCAAACAACTCCCCTTGTGCATTATCAAATGGCTCTATCTTGTGCAGTGTAGTTCCGATATGACTATCACTACTAGACATCCGCTATTACCACTGAATAGAGCCCAGTAAGAAGCTCCTCATCCGCCTTGAAATCAATACAAAAATGGTATGTCAGATTGAGGTAATAAGCCTTTGCATGGATGGGCTTGTGAAGTTGGAGGTGCCATGTCCTATCAATTATTGCCCAAATGGGGTGATACTTACTCTCATCTCCTCCATATACAAATCTAATGGCCTCCTTGGCCCTATCCATGCTCTCATATATGTAGCCCATAGCGGGCTTCTCCCCATCAACAACTAGTAGGAGAACTACCAAGGGCTCAATGACCTGCAAATATTGTGAAACAATAACAATTTTAATTGTGAATGAGAATAACAAAAATTGCAAAGTTGCAAACAAAAGAAAAATATGCATATAAATTAAAAGTAAATACTAAATACTAAAACATAATGTAGAATTTATAAAAAATTTACTTGCAGATCTCTGTACAAGGGGTCCATTAACCTGCCTCATAAAAAATGTAATCTCCCACATCCATCCCTGTAGTAGTCGTAGCATAGGTAGAAGAAGTTCACTCCTCACCAACAAATAGGTGCCTCAAAGTTGCCTTTGACTGCATCAAGGATTTTAATGTAATAAAATTTCAGGCAAATCTTGTGATACTAGGACAAGACAACTCATTCTGCCTTGTATATTGCCTCATTATACTAAGGACCAATACATGACTGTAGATAAACTTGCCAATGTTTTTGGCCTTATCAACGCATGTTTATCTGCAATACGAGGTCAAGGTAACGAGCCGCACATGGAGACCAAAAAATATTCTCGTGTCTCTCCATCAAAAGTCTACCTGCAACAACATAACTTGTTGCATTGTCTATCACCACTTGAACCACAGTTTCTTCCTCCACCTCACATATGACTTCCTCAATAGCGTCACATAAGTATGTGACATTTTTGACATGTGAGGAAGCATCCATTGACTAAGAAACATGGTGGATCCTGAAAATAAAGAAAAATAATGATCAATCAATAAATCATAAATTACAAAATTCAAATATTAGTCACTAATCAAATTCAAATTATTCAATGCATTTAGGGAAGTAGAATGATCAATCACCTCCTTAAGAAACAAGAAAATTTAGGAGTGTCCTATTCCTCCTATTAGTCCAACCATTTGTCATTGTTGATGTTTGGTAGCTTCAGCTGGATAAACCTATGAGACAATACTATTGTATATATATATATATATATATATATATTTATTATATATGAGATATAATTTATATATATTCATTATATATGAGATATAAATTTATATATATCTAAAGTATTATTGTGTTAGAGAAATTAATTTAATAAGACTAGAAATACTATACATTTATATATGTCATTATATTAATTAAAAGAGTATGTATTAATGAATAGACATGTCCCATGAAGGGACATGTCTATCCATGTCTCATCCACAATATAAATAAGAGAGAGATTGCTGCCTTTGAAAAAACACATACAATTAGGAGTGGTATTATAGTTGCAGTGATCCTCACAAAATCAACATGGTATTAGAGTCAGGCTGCAAATGTAAGAGAGTAGTTTGTTTATGGTGAATGTGTGACTGTCTTAGAAAATACAATCTCAGTATGGGGACCATATCTCACAAATACACTGATGGATTTTACTGCATTTTGCATATGTTGGTGATAAACAAATTGCGAAGAATCTCACCAGCGCGATTGGCGAGAAAGTGTCAGGTTCAAAAGTTATGACCGACTTTGTATGGGTCTATGTGAAATCCAGTGAGTGAAGTTGTGTTGCAGACTTTTGTCCACACCAAGTGCAAAGAATAAGGTCAAGTGAATTGTAGCAAATTTGTTAAGAAGCAAACTTCAGAGATTATATATTGGAAACTATGTCATTCCTGAACGCTATGATTCATTAAAGACATAATTTACACACTGATATTTGAATAAAGTGATTTGATTAAAGAAAAAAAAGAGTTGTTTAGTAAGAGGTTGAGGATGATGAATTCGTAAAGTATACACATCCATTTCCATAATGATTAGTTAGATCTTGTAGCGGCTTTCATTAAAGAGACATATTAATTTGTTATGATCGTGGTCAAGCATTAACAAAGAAGCACGCATTCGAAGAAGGGTGTCTCTTTCCAGAAAGCAAGCTTTAATTATAGAGTGTCACCTCTCTTGGAGCAATCAAGTCATTTCACAAGAAGACATAAGCATTGTTCAACGATATAAGAGTGGGAATTTTACATTGTGGGGAGAATAATAACCAATGTTACATTCCCATTTGAACCATCCTTAGTGGGAAGATAATTCAAAGGGGAGATGTCTTTCAAATAATCTGAGAAGGTGTTGTCTTATTTGATGTATATGGACCTTCATTGAAGTAACTTGTGTCAAGGATGTTGATGCGCAGATAAGTATTTATTATCCTTGAGTATTACTTTATTTATTTGTATTTCTATATGTACTATAAGAGCTATTTGCCTTGATCTTTTCCAGGGATGCTCTTACAAGAAAAAGAAGATTGATATCAAATTCAGAGGGAGTCTGACTCTTCTATGGTATTTTTGCACAAGGAGCTCAAAAGATTGAAATCAGATTCAGAGGGAGTCTAACAAGGTTATCTTAAACAGTCTTGGATGAAAAGATCAACATATTGATATCTGCTCAATGAGTTCTCTGTGAGTGAAGTTCGAGGTGAAATCTCTCGTTTCCACCCTCTTCGTTGAGGCATGGTGGATATTATGTTTTAATGGGCTTGCCCCCTGTGTACAACATGAGGAAGTGACCATCATGAGGAAGCGACGACTTCCAAATGATTATCACTTGTATTTGTTAAAGTTATTAAAGGTGACGATCTTACAATAACTTGATCTTCTGTCATGATAGACATCTTATGATGGCTGAAACAGATCATGATAGATGATATCTTGCACGGTGGATTGAATTCCTTAAACAGGCCATGAGCTTCTATCATGATAGACATCTTATGATGGCTGAAACAGGTCATGATAGATGATATCTTGCATGGTCGATTGAGCTCCTTAAACATGCCATGACTTTCTATTGTGATAGACATCTGATGATGGCTGAAACAGATCATGATGGATGATAGGAATGTTCCTATGGTAAGTGCACATTACCTATGGACATTTGTTGAGTACTTGGTGGACATCATGAGACTTGATGTTGGTAGGCCATTACTCTGAGCACTTGGTGAATATCATGCGACTTGATATTTTGCAGGCCATTGCTCCCGATATCATGAGATGATATCTTTATAAGCTTTTGAGTACTTGTGTACATCATGAGACTTGATGTTGGTAGGCCAGTATTCTGAGTACATGGTGAATATCATGTGACATGATATTCTGTGGCCATTACTCGTAATATCATGAGATGATATCTCTATAAACTTGATATTACATTGAGGTAATATCTAACCATGTGTTTATCCTCCCTAGCTAAGAGGGACTTGATGTTTGGTAGCTTCAGTTGGATAAACCTATGAGACAATACTATTGTATATATATATATATATATATATATATATATATATATATATATATATATATATATATATATATATATATATATATATATATATATATATATATATGAGATATAATTTATATATATATTCATTATATATGAGATATAAATTTATATATATCTAAAGTATTATTGTGTTAGAGAAGTTAATATGATAAGACTATAGAAATACTATATATATATATATGTCATTATATTAATTAAAAGAGTATGTGTTAATGAATAGACATGTCCATGAAGAGACATGTCTATCCACGTCTCATCCACAATATAAATAAGAGAGATATTGTTGCCTTTGAAAAACACATACAATCAAGAGTGCTATTACATTTGCAGTGATCCTCACAAAATCAACAGTCATGATGGTGCAACCCTTTTTGCTCTAAAACACTCGCTGGTCCTCTAATTCAACTTTTATATCTTCAACCATTTATAACGAAAGGGGGCCACTTAACTTAGAATCAATAGGGGCTTTAAACCTCGCCCCACAAATGGTTACGACATCTACCATGCCTTGCCAATAAGGAGACTTGTTACAAATAGATTAAATAAGTATATGTAATACAATTATAAAAATTCATTAGATGAAACAAAGTTCAAACTAAATCTTAAATTTAAAACAATCAAATAAAAAAGAATTACCTGTTTGAAACAAATGGAATGTTGCAAAAGTACAAAAACTTGCAAATTACTTTTTTTGCAGCATCATGGACCTCTTTATTCCAAGACACGCTCTCAAGCGAGGGCTGTGAACTAGTAGTGTGTGGCACAAAATAATTGTCCAATCTAGATTTCCAAACTCTAGGACCAAAGCTAATATTACCACTAGGAGCAGAAGTAGAAACACTAGCATTTGTAGAAGAACTGGGACGAAACAGAGGCACAGAAGAACCCTCTCCAACACAACCTAGAGATGGGGCTGAACGGAAACCAATACTCGCTAACTCCTCCCTTTGCCTCTTCTTTGTTTCCTTTAATTGTTCAAATGTTTCTAGTTCCACATAGCATGCACTAACAACCTTGGGAGGTGCTTCTTTACATGGCTCAATATCATGGTCACGTATCTTGCCAATATGGTATTTAAATCTATTGATGCCACCATGATTAATTTCTTTACAATAATTGCATTTCACTTGTCCTTTTGTTCTACCAGAAAATTCTTTGGTATATTTCCAAGCCACATCTTTTTGACCTGCTTTCTTAGCCTTAGGATTAGGTGGAGTAGGAGAAGACATAAGGGAAAAATATGGTTTTCAAAATGTCAAGGCTTCTACAATAAGACAATTTTACAAAAAAGTTTACCATTTGTGCATTGTGTTTTATAAACTAATACAAAAAAATAGGGTTTGTCCAAAAAACAATTGTAGGGTTTTTAAAACTTTTCAATTCTTGAATCTTGATTATTTTTCTTTCAAATTCAAAATCAAACTTCAAAGTTCAAAGAAAAAAAATTAGCAGACCATTTTTTTAGAAAAATTTGTAAATACATGTTTACAAATTTTTTTGAAAAAAAATGTATGGTTTGCTATTATTCTTTCGTTGAAGTTGGTTGGCCTAGTGGTGAAGCTCAATGGTTCTCATTGAGCCCACCAGGGTTCAAATCTCGTTGGGCGCATGCCCAGCGAGAAGACGTCTTTAAAAAGGGACGAGGCCGGGATCGTGCCCCGGACGACTTTGGCGGAATGGATACCCCTCAGACCTTGGCTCTAAGCTGAAGAGAAGCGATTAATAAACGATTCTCAATAAAAAAAAGAATAGATTAACACAATATTTATCCTGGGAAATCCTTCCAGTCTGAGGGAAAACCCAGCAACACTTGAAAAATTGATCCCTCTATTGAATGCTCAAAACAAATACAATGTCTTCAAGCTCAATTAGGAGATAAAAATCACCAGAGATTGTTAACACATAACAATCAAGAAATATACCCTTTTAACAGTTCAGGGACACTTGCTATGCATAAACAAATCATACAAGACTCTATGTATCTCGCAGACACCATAGACAATAGAATGATTTATACCATAGAATTGATCATGCCCAGATATTGTGCTTAATCAATCTGAAGCAAACACGACATTCACTATGATCTCATTCTACAGTCATCAAAATTGTACCTTTTACATACTAACAAAAGTCTCACACAGTTCAACCTCAAATGGATCACAATACCCGATAACATTCAAGAAAAATGCACCTCTTGTTAATAGCCTAAGACGAGGTCACACAACAAGTAGCACCTGTTACATTCCATTGAATCGACAACAGTAAAGGTACCATGACGTTTCTAGTCCACAACAAACACAAAAGCCACGCGGACCATCAACATCAGTCACCCAACGTTAAGAATGAAGCACACTGCAATATCATCCAACTCCCGTTGAATAAGGAATACATAATAGCAAAGATAATCGATGATGAAAGAGTGTTGTTAACACATAAACGATAATTACACTTAGACGTTACAACGCGAAGATGCTTGCACATGATTGCAATTAAACTAGGCGGTGATAAGAACTTAAGGATGCCGTTTCATATCTGATCGAATAGAAAATATGAACTGCTTCATAATCATAATCAACCTTAATCAACTACAAAACTTCTGCAGGTATGAATGATATCTTTTGAAGGTACCTTAACATTAACAGTTTGAAATTTGGATTTGAAAGGAAAAGGTTCAACTTCAAGAATTCGAAAGTTTTAAGAAAAAACAATAAAGATTGTTGTTTAGAAAAAAAAAAAAAAGAAACCAAAAAATCCATAAAATTACTCTTACCTCTTACAACAAATTTGAAATGAGATGAGAGCTCTTTGCAATTGCTGGTATGTACTCTTTGATGATCCAAATGCAAGTATTACACTATCCCAATGTGATTTGTTTAAGATTTTTAAGTTTTAACTCTTCCTCCCTGCTAGTTGCACTTCTATGCACTCTTGTTTTTGTTCTAATCCCATACGTCTCGTTTTTTCTTGCCAATACAATGAAAATGAAGTCCCTTTTAGGGTTGCAATGAACAAATAGAAGAAAAAAATATAAGTTAAAAAACCTGTTTTTTATGTTTTTTTTGCAAACAACTCAAACATTGCTGGCCAAGTCCCGTCATCAAAACTCAGCAAGTTACTTGCTAACTTGCCACTTGGCGAGTCACTTTCAAACTCGCCAGTCAATGAGTCATGGCGAGTCCTTGCCTAGACTCAATTGAGTCTAAGTTCGAGTCCGGGCCCTTGGGACTCGCCTAGGGTCATTCGACTTAGGACTCGCTGAGTTTGGGCGAGTCTGTGTGAGTCTAGGAACTTTACATTGTATGCTTCTTTAACTATAAAGAAAACACTTGGCTTTCTTATCCCAAGAGTATTGATGCCCCATATTATTTATCTCTACATCATCACTATCTTCATCTTTTTCTTTCTTTTGTTACCTTTACTTATACTTTTTTTTTCTCTCATCGTAAAAAGCTTCTTCTGTTTCTTCCCAAGGAAACTGGTTTGTTTACTTGAAATCAAATGATTAATGACATGCTTTTACCTTGAGAAAATAGTAAATCTTGGAAACCTTGCAATTCATTATATGCTTAAATCAATTTTTTATATTTTTGTGGCAAAGTTTCAAAGAAGCTAGCTGGGTTTTATGAAAACACGCATTTGGTGTATCTTCTTTGTACTGTAACTATGCATGTAATAACAAATGCGGGGAAGTAGATTGGAGCAATGTAAAAAGTTGTACCCTACTGAGTTGCAAGAGATATAGTCTTTCGTATTTTTTTTTGTTTGATTTGCAATTGGGATAATTGCCCTTCAATAAATTAGGAAGGCCAAGTTTTGGAGGTCATAAATCCTTGCTATTGCTTGGATTACTGATGTGAGTGCTCTCAAAGTTTTCTTTTGAGTGACAATGGAATCCTTTCAATAGGACACCTGTGTCAAGTAAACAATCTTCTACAAGCTCTAGTCTTTTTGTTTCTTATTTTAGCATACAACTTCTGAAAAGTTTAGTCAGCAAAAGACAAATCATTATGGTTTTATAAATTATAGGGATTGCCTTGTGGATAGGTAGGAAGGAGCTTCTTGTTGTTTGCTTATTTAAGTTTATTTGTATAGAGAAGATTCTAAGATTGTCTTCTCATTCCTATCATTAAGCTGACTATCCATGGATGTGGAAGTAAAGGGGTTGCTGGTCCTGTCATTTCTGTCTGAAGATGTTAATGGCTCTGGATGGAAGACATATAGCATGAGGAACGATTCTAACAATGGAATTCAGGTGACAATGGATTAGAATTGCATAAACAATTGTTGGATCGCCATCTTTCTCTTGCTAACTGTGAATGTGCAGCCATTGCATTCAACAAACTTAACAGCTCTTGTTTTAATGTTGTAATGACTAAACCTAGACAGAAGGAACAATGTACGGTGATCTTTTGGAGAAAGGAGAGTGAGTTATTACCAATTTACCATAGTTTTTCGCATAATAACCCCTGCCATGTTTTTTCAACCTTTTCAGCTCATAGATGTTTCATCAAACAGTAGGTGGAACTTGGAAGTCATTCGATATTTCTGAATTTTATGATTACAAACTGCTGCATCATACAAGTATATTGACATTTTTAACAACCAGTTTTGATGAATTGAACAATTCATTGTCATTTTTACAAAACGTTGGTATACAGACAGTTGATAACATCATTTTATTCATTCACATTCTGGTATTAAAACTGAAATAACTCACTCTGACCTATTATTGTTGTAGCAAAGTATGTGAATGATAGCCTGGGTCCTGGGATCCATTTTCGGATTGCTAAATCATCAGGCCTGCTAATATACAGTTAAGAATTAATGATTATAAACTTGCTGGATCTGCTGTAGTAGGAACTGGGATATATTTCTGAATTTTATGATTACAAACTGCTGCATCCTACAAGTATATTGACATTTTTAACAACCAGTTTTGATGAATTGAACAATTCATTGTCATTTTTACAAAAAGTTGGTATACAGACAATTGATAACATCATTTTATTCATTCACATTCTGGTATTAAAACTGAAATAACTCACTCTGACCTATTATTGTTGTAGCAAAGAATGTGAATGATAGCCTGGGTCCTGGGATCCATTTTCGGATTGCTAAATCATCAGGCCTGCCAATATACGGTTAAGAATTAATGATTATAAACTTGCTGGATCTGCTGTAGTAGGAACTGGGACTACTGTAGCTGCTGTGGTGAGTGCTGGAACTGCTGATATACCTTGATAAGCAGAGATAATTATTAGAATCTGTATTTTCTGAACAATTATCATCCCTGTGGCTGAAGTGCTTAGTAATTTCCCCTTGCCATGACATAGTTCACACTTCTACACTTAACTATAGTCACAAATGAGAGTTGATCAACCCTCCAAAGCCCCTATGTTTGAATTGACTCCTTCCACATTGCTCACATCTCCTCTTGGAAAGTGCCATTATATTGTTCATTGAATTTATATGAACTTCATTAAGGCTGGCAATTGCTTAGAAATATCGCACACCCTTCCTATGCTTAACCGTCCTTATTTTCCTATAGGTGCTACACTAGCTCTTTATTCCCCTTCTGTTGGTGGACAATGCCCAAACTAAACTCCACATCATAGTGCAGGCCCACATCTCCTACAAGGACTGGCACACTCCTTTTTTAGAGGTTCTGCTGACTTTCTTTGAGTAGCGGCTAAGAAATAAGAGCACCTACACTTTTTCTAAATTGGTTGATACTCCTTGTTTCGCCCCAAAAAGGAAGGTTGATTAGTAATAAGAGTCCTGATAACCTTTGGCCTCCTCTCAAAGCTGTGCCTAGTTTTCAAGGCTTGTTCACACCATTATTAAATCCCACAATCACATTCAAAATGATATATGATATAGCTTTGAGTATTTAATCAGACCAATTCTGGTGCAAATGTTGAAGAATCCAGTGACAATAAAACTCCTATGTTTTCCCTGCCTACTGAAGCAGATTCCGGCTACTACTATGAGATTATTCCATGCCCTCTACAATTATCAACATCTCCTTAAATTTCAAAGCCACCTCTTTGCAATACGTAGCCGGCTGGTGAACACATTAAACTCTCATATAAAATTTAATGCAACACTCCATTCATTGAGACTTTCTCTTTAAGGCAATATCCAGCATTGAAAGCTTAGGAATTTAATATAGAATGATTAGCACAAAGAAAATTAAACCTTTACCTTTAATATTATTCTTTACCTGCAAAACTTCAAATAAATTTATAAATAAAATCTGAAATCTGTATCCTTTTCAGCACAAATTATGGCCTTGTATGGATTGTGTCTTATTGGCCAGGAAAGATATTTTCCTCCCATATTTCAAAATCGATCTTTGCCTTAGGGTTTTCATCCTAGGGCTTTTGTTGAACAGACCTGTTCAACCTTCACAACTGGGGTTTTAAGAAAATGTCAATATCCTAAATAATGAAATGACTCTTGTCAACCTCCTTTTTAACCCTGTGGGGTCTTTGTAGGAATTATATTTTACAATCATTTAATAAATTTTTAGAAAAAAGTATATTTTTATCTCTTTATAAAGTGACTTATTATTTAGTTTACTTTTGATCTATACAAGTCACTTTATGATTAAAAAATTAATTACCGAGAAGTGTGTAGAGCTCCTAGAGTGTCGAAAATGCATTTGGAAAGTACCATTGGATTCATCTTTATTAGTGGAAATCACTGCAACTATCAGAATTCCTTTTTGATAGAGTTGGCATTCTCCAAGAATCTTGGAACCTTCCATGAATGTTACAATGGACCGAAAATGGGACATTATGTTTTGACCAAGGTAACGACCATGGGTGGTATTTTATAACGCTTCTGTCTTTCAGTTAAAGTCATAGATGAGACAAACATAGTTTGTGTCACCTGCTGCATTAGAGAAGCAAGGAAATTGATGCTGTCGTGCCCCCGCCATAAAGGGGATGTTCATGACCAGCAGTTGAGTGATGATGGAACAGCGATGCATCTGTTATGTCAGTGATTACTATTATTAAAAATATATTATGATTATAGTAAAGGCAGTGATCATTGATCAGCTGCGACCTTAATAATAAACAACGATTAAAAGAAGTAACTCAAGTTATTAACAATTCATGAGGAGTTGCAAACAAAGAGATAAACAAATTTTGCTAGCCATCGATTAAACAAGGGACATCAAGAAGACATGTCCCCTCACAATTGACAGCTACTACAAGGGTCACATACCCTTAAAGAAATGATAGGTTATAAATGAAAAAGCCATGAGGGAAGAAGGCAGAAAGCAAGACACATCGAAAAAGAGAATCAGCATTGATCTAATAAAAAAATTACATAGTCAGAATATATAAATATCAATCACCAGCTTATGTACCTGTCTAATATTTTGGTTTGAAGTACCATGCATAATGTTTTGGCTGATTATTGATGATCTTCATTTGTGAGGAAGTAGAATATTTCACTTCGCAACTGTTGTATATATATTTCTATATATATTGTTATTCTTTCTATGATTCCTATGCATAATCTAGAAATAACGATTCCCTTAAAATTCTCATCCAATTGGCCATCCCATTTGTAGGGGAGATAGTGCATATGAGGAATGCAAGTAGTAGCTGAAAAATGAAAAAATGCTGAGAGGGGGAGGGGGTGAATCAGTATTTTAAAAATCTTAAAGAAAGCTGGGAAGCACACTCAAGATGGAGACATGATATAGATATTTTTCTCACATGGAAAACCCAAGCTGGGTAAAATACCACGGCTTCACTAATCAAATGGGCTACAACCCCTTTACACACAGAGCTACAACTCTTGAGAAATACCATCCAGAACAGGCTCCAACCTGCTTCAAAAGGCTACAACCCTTTATAAGGAAATATGGACTAAACTAACACCACAATAAGTTCTTGGTCTTCACTGAAAATGTCAAGACCTGGGAGTTAACACAAAACAGTCAAAGCATAGAACATTTCATTGCATTTCGAGTTTTTTATCAAGACCAATTTCATTCAGCACTGTCTTCCTACTTCTCTGCAAGACTGATACTCCTTAATGCGTTTTTGCTGCAGTTCCAGAAGAACGTATCACTGCATATGATCACTGTGCCTTGATAGTTCCAGCAAATAATTCAAGACGTGTTCAACAGACACATTCACCAGCTCATCTAAGATGGCATCTGCCACACATTTAATATATCCGAATTCTGTTGTTGTTTAGCACCTGCGCATTGTTCTTCTTATTCATCCTTTTTTATGAAAAGGTTATATCTCTCACAGTGGCTCATTTACGAGAATGAGTGCTTCATTGTCCTGCCTTTGCAGTGAACGGTTACTCAGCTATGTATCTGAATTTCAAAAACACGGGCTTGCAGCAAAACATCACCCCGTCACATACTCATTTTTTCTGAGTCACACACCGGCGTTCATCTTCTCTTGAACATGTATCATTTCTGAAAAACGTATTTCTGATGTATATGCGCGTGTTCACCGTTTTATTAATTTGTATTGAACATGCCTTTAAAAAACCGACTGTTACTTTGTCTTTTTGTTGCACCACGCATGCTCACCCATCTTCTATTGTTGGCTGGGAACCTATATTTGTCACGCTTTTTACTTAGTCGTGACCAGTCAAAACAAGAACTGCCACGCACTTCACATTCGGTTGGATGTATAAAATTTTTAAGCACAGCGTAATCATATACTGAACACACAAAAAGCTATAGCAAATACAGTCAGCGTGTCCAAAGAGGATACTTGGTTTTTACACATATTCCTCAGCCCGCACAACTACCACCTACAGATTTTTGACCAAGTCTTTTTAAAAACGACATACTCTTTTCCATTTTTAAACAACGGTTACACTTCATACATAACTGCTCACTCTCCCTCTGCTCAAAGAAAGACTCTACAAATGGCACACTCAGCACCAAACAAAAACGCTCCCTGCCATGAATCATTTTTCTGCAAACGAATATTAGATGAATGTCTCCATACTGGCGCAACTGTTACACATGGTAAAGAACGCATTATTCCTTGCAGACATTCTTCAAAGACTTGTCTTTTGTGAGACATGACAGCTGGAAGAACACCATCGCATAATGGGCAAGAGAAAGATGTAGTTTGAACAACACCCTCAGCTTACGCACATGAAGCCTTTCAAAGGCACGGCGACACATGTTAACAAGAGCTAGATCACAAACAAACAAATCTGAGAACAGGACACAACACGTGTCATCCAAGGAGGCAATACGAGGTGCATCAGATGACAAAAACACAACAGTAGCTAGGAAGCCATTTGGGTAGAGACGCCCCAAGTGGGGCTGGGAGGTCTAATGGTGGTTGTCTTTCCATGCTCTTGGGTTGGGTGGAACGGCTCGAGGCACCTTGTATGATCTCCCAATTGGTGCTCCACAATGACAGTGGGTTATTTGGGTAGAACTTTAGAGGAATCCCTTATGTACACTTTTAATATTATAATAACAAATTAAAATTCTATTTGTAGCATTGTTGGCTTATACGTTTACTTATCTTTTGAAACTATCTCAATCAAGGAATTAAGTTGACAATTACATTTCCCAACGTCATGCATACCTCATTTAGGAATTTTAGGGCAAATTGAGTTTAAGTGCCAATAGGGGACATTACAATTGGTATCAAAGCATCCTTCTTGCCATCATGTGGAAGGTAGTCGATGCAACCTAACCAAAGGGCTGAAAGGGCCTTGGAAAGAGAAATAAGGAAACTTGCATCCACCAATAATCTTACATTCAATAACAACACGAGAAAACAAATGGGCAATGAATTGAGGACCCTCACTCAAGCTCTCATGGAGTAGAATGAGAGAACAACCCAACTTCTCCTCCAAGCAATTCAAAACACGATTAACACTAATACTAGGCCCAACGAGTACAATGGGAGGTATACTCACTCCAAACATTCTGAAAATATTAACCCAACTAGGGTATCAATCCCTAGACCAATAAGAGCCCCTTCCCTACCTAGGGAAGAAGACATGATGGAGGATGAAGCAAACAATCAAACTATGAATAGTGTGGAAGAACTTGCAGAAGCATACTCAATATTAGATCTTGAAATAAAGAAGGATTTCTACTTTAGAGATTATTGTGATGTTAAAACAAGAATTGCCCCAAATAAGAGAAAAGGGCAAGCAAACAAAGACTTCAAGGAGAGGATTAGTAAGATGACCCTCTCCAAATTTGATGGATCTGGGAAGTCTATGTCATGTTCCTAGGTCTGAAAATTCAAACACCTACCTCACACTTAGCCACATGAAGGAAGAGAACACCATAAAATTTGCTGAACTTCACTTGGAGGGGACAGCCCATGATTGGTGGCATCATGGCCTTATTATCTAGGACCACCAACAAATAATAACCTATGATGAGTTCACCCTAGAACTCATCCAAAGATTTGATCAAAACGATTTTGTATGGTACTTTGGGGAACTTACACTACTAAGGCAACAAGGAATGGTAGAAGAGTATGCCACTAAGTTCCAGAAACTTTCCATGATGGTACCTAAAGTATCTCATAGAAGATTGGCCTATCTATTTGTCCAAGGATTAAAGACTCTATTTGGGGCTTGGTAAGTGCCCTCAACCCTACATCACTTAAGGATGTGTGGAGATGGGAAAATTCACCAACCTTGAGGCCAGTTAAAATCTCAAGGGATGAACTACCCCTTGCTCACCTCACTTAAACTAGCGCTTTGGTGAGCTAGGGGATCAAGACAACTCAAATGATAAAGGTGTGTTCTAGGACTCAAATGATATAATGCAGAAATTAAAGAACTAAGGTAATCATACCAATCGATAAAATTATTTTGTCTACTAAAACGAAAGTACTAACTAATTTTTCTAACTGCCGAACTTCGCAAGCTCACTGTCCAAGACACACGTGCGGATTGAGGACGACAACACAACACTCTGACGTCTCGTACAGATAGGGTACCAAGGATGAGACAAAGAGCGAGAAAACTAACTAAAATGATGGAAAATAAACTAAGCTAACTAACAAGAAACAAAAACAACTAGACTATGGAAATAAATATGATACAAATAGATATAAAGACGAGAAGCTCATGGTCAGAGAAGGTTGATGAAGCCAATAAGCCACTCCACTTCCTCCAACGAATTTGCACACATAGAGACAATAAAAATGCTGGGTGGCTGTTTGGAGACTTGCCTTAGTTTAGTTCCTACTTTGGTGTTTTTACCTCAACAACCGAATAGAGGAGATAATGGTGATAGATAACAAGATTATGCTAAGAACAATACAATAAAGTGAGTGAATCCCCTTCAATACTACGAAGCCAAGGCTTGATGGAGTGAAGGCAAGGATGACTGCGATGATGAAGCCGAGATAATCTAAGTTGTCCCAATACAATAAACTGCTCAAGGAGGCGTGAGATGCTGTCAAGGTGAAGAGATAATGAAGCAATGTGAAGGAAAAGTCCAAGACAATGTCCAAGAAGATCAAATGAAGTGAAAACATGAAGTTTTATGAAGCAAGTTCTAATCTTGGTGTCGATGGGCAGTGGTAAGAGGTATGACACTGCAGGAGTGGCAGTTGTAACGTCTCAACGACTCATTGCACGCTTGTAGATTTGCGGGAGAAATGTGCATTGTGCGGACGTCTCTTTGGCACACACATGGCTTTTGCCGACTAGGCTGCATGGCTAGAAGTCCATGGAAAAGGACAAGGAAAAGCGGAAGGATGTTGAAGCTTACATGGAACTTTGTCTTTTGGCTAAGGTAGGAGCAACACATAATGGTAAATTACACAAGTGTGCAAATTTACGACATTATAGGATGCAATTCAAAAAATCACTCAATGTAGACATCACACCTACAAAGGGCAAATGCCATGCAAAGAATCAACCTTCAAATACTCATATCAAACCTTTCCATAAAATGGAAGAAGGGCAAAATTCTCTCCATCTTACAAGGAATGAAGGGAATGCATGAAAAAAGGATTGTGTCAAGTGCAATGGAAAAAGGGAACTCAGGTATGTTAGTGGTTAAGAAAAAATCAAGAGACATTGAGAAGGCCTAAAGTTGTGCTTTAAATGCAAGGAAGAATGGAAACTACGACACAGATGTGGAAAGGAAAATCAGACATGCAATATAGAAGCTTTATCTAACAAAGAATTATGGAAAGAGGAGGAAGAAAATATTAACAAAAGAAAACAAGGCAAACAAGAGGAGCAAGAAACCTAGCCACCATCTCACAAGCCTCCAAACATTGACTATTCCAAATTAAGAGTGCTCTAAAGGGGCAAAGGGTAATGACCCTTGTTGATAGTGGGGCTTTATACAACTTTATCAACAAAGATCTATCTGCAAAATTAAAATTGAAGACTAAGGGCTTTTAAGGTTTTTATAGTAGCCCTTGCTAGTGGATCTATTTCCCAATGTACCAATATAATTCCCCAACTAGAAATTACCCTAGGGAAACACCCCATCAAAGAGGATTTTTATGTGACCACATTAGATGTTGATGTGATATTGGGTAGTCCTTGGATATACTCCTTGGGACGCTTCATTTTTGACCTCCTAAATTTGGAAATCTGTTTCCAACTTAATGGACAAGAAGTCACTTTGAGAGGATAATCGACAAATCCCCAAAAGTAGTCTCATCCAAAAGGATGGAGAGGATCTTTAGATTGGGTAAGGAGAGTGGGCTTCACAGTGTATGATTTTTGATAAAATCTCCTCCCTAGGCAAGGCAATTCACATTGATATCCAACCCATTTTGAATAAACATAAGAGGTGTTTGGTGATATTCCCCCTAGACTACCCCTGAAAAGAGGATTTGAACACACCATCGAATTGTAAGCAAGAGCAAAACCCATAATCACCACACCTTATAGGCACCCTTGAAAATTCAAAGAGGAAATTGATAGAACCATCAAAGAGTTACTTCAAATGGGTCACATCCAACCTAGTTCTACTCTTTCGCCTCCTTCCGTGGTGAGAGTAAAGAAAAAAGATGCCACTATGAAAATGTGCATAGAATATAGGGCCCTGAACAAAAGACTTTAAAAATCGCTACCGCATTACAAGAATTGATGAGCTAATTGATGAACTCCATGGAGTAAAATGTTTCTCCAAAATTGATTTATAGTTAGGATACCAAACATAGTAACCTGGGGACGCGTCCCCCCCCCCCCCCCCCACAATCCTTGGCGTTCTCGTAACGGGGACGCATCGGGGACATGGGGATGGCGTTCCAGTGTCCTTGACAGTGCCACCATCCCACCATCCCACCATCGTTCTCGAGGAGATGCAAGGACGTCTCGGCGTCCCTGGTGGGGACAGGGAGACGCCTAGGCATCCCGCAACCCCTGAGGGGATGCCAGACGTCCCCCGTCACGGCAAGCCAAAAAAGTGATGCCAAAAAAAATACAAGTTTTTAATTTTTTTATTGGCTACATTGTAACCCTAGGGGTATGTGGGGCTCATCTAGTATGTTATATTGCATCAAAACACTTTGATGCTTCAGATGTAGGGCTGGTCGGTGTTCCTTTCACGACTCTTAACGTTGGAGAGGCTTATAGTTCCGACGATGACGAGTTTGCTGACCCTTCGATGGATGATTAGAGGCCTCCTTCACTAGAATCACTACATTTTGGGCCTTGGCATTTTGGTTTTTTAGTTTGTACTTGTTTTGATATATCATATCATGCTACTCAATGTAATCATCTTTATGATGAGATAGATACTCATACTTTTGATATCAGACTTTAGTATTTGGCTTTGCTATTATTATTTATATAGTAGAATTCTTCCATTTGCTGATTAGAGTATTTAAAATTTAAAATTTATTGTTTAATGTTCAATGTTCAATGTTCAATGATCAATCACAATGCAATGTTCAATGTTTAATGATTTTACATCTTTATGTCTTATATTGTTATACATCTTTTCATAACTAGCATTTTAAGTACCACATGTATAGTATATACACCTTCCGCCCCCTGTCCCTCGCCACCATCCCCCCATCGTCCCCAAATTGAGGCCCCTCTATCCCCACGTTCCCCCGTCCCTTCGTCCCCCAAGGCGGTGTAACTATGACACCAAATAAGAATGTGGAAAGAAGATATTCCAAAGACAACTTTTAGGTGTCACTATGTGCAGTTTGAATTTTTGGTCCTATCTTTTGGCTTAACTAATGCTCCTACAACATTTTAGTTATGCACAAACCATATATTAGGAAACAACTAAAGAGGTTCCTATTGGCCATTTTCAATGAGATCCTTATTTATAGGACATGGGAAGAACATTTTAAACATATTGAGAAAGTTCTAAGTATTTGGAACAAGAATCACTATATGCTAAAGCCTTCAAATGTGAGTTTGGTCTAGAAGAGATCCTTTACCTTGGACATAAAATTAATGCGCAAGGAGCAAGCGTGGACAAAGAGAAAATCAAAGCCATTAGGGAATGCCACAACCAAGAATCCTAACACATCGACAGGGCTTTGTGGGATTATGCAATTACTATTGGTGATTCATAAAGGTTTTTTCTAAACTAGCCGCTCCACTCACAAACTTATCCAAAAAGGGGGCCTTTGTGCGGAATGAAGTAACTTGACAGGATTTTGAGAAACTAAAAGAGGTGAGCTCATGTTGTGTTGTAGCAATTCTCAATTCTATGTTACCTTTTGAATTACAATGTGATGCTTTCGGGAAGGTATTGGAGCAATCCTAATGCTAAACAAGCATCTAATCACATTTGAAGCCGCAAGCTCACCAAAATCGAAAGACATTACTCCATCTATGACACAAAGATGTTAGCTATTATGCATGCCTTAATCAAGTTCAAACAATATTTGGTTTGTGTGAAGTTCAATTTCAAAACCAATCATAATAGCTTGAGATTCTCTATGAATCAAAAGGACCTAAATGATAGGCAACAAAAATAGGCAATTGAGATACAAGCCTATGACTTTGTTATTGAATACGTGAAAGGGACAAACAATGTTGTAGGAGATGCCCTATCAGGACGACACCACTTGTACTCTATGACAAACATCATAGTCGATTGGAAGAATTACATTATTGTTGAATATGTTGAGGACCCACAAGCTAATGATATCCTAGAAGGAAATATGCCCAATGAAGAATACAAAGTAGTAGAAGAGCTTATCCTATACAAGAATAGGGTATTCTTGGTGCCCAATTCCAAAATGAAGGACAAGATCATCAGGAATGCCATGACAATCCTTTGGCATGTCACTAGGGATACCACAAAACCTACAAACAGGGGAAAAATACTCTTGGAAGGGCCTGAAAAAGGATGTCCTTAGACATGCTCAAGAATGTATGACTTGTCAAAGAAATACAACCGAACAAAACCATATGAAGGCTCCCACAACCTTTAAACATTCCAAATAGAAAATGGGAAAGTATCTCTATGGATTTCATAATTGGATTACCCAAGGTTCAAGTAAAAGATTGTATACATGTGGTAGTGGATTGCCTCACCTAGTACGCACACTCATGGCAATATCTATTGATTATTGGGCTTCACAAATAGCAGAGGTTTTTTTCATGGAAATCTTCCGACTACATGGCCTTCTAAGTAATGTTGTCAGTGATAGAGATAGAAGGTTCCTGAGCTTATTCTGGCAAGAACTCTTCTATCTAGTTGGGACTAAACTCACCCTTAGCACAAGCTACCATCCCCAAACAGATGGGCGAACGAAAATAGTAAACAAGCGGGAAGAGGGATACTTGAGAAACTTCGTCACCAGACAACAAAATGCATGGACAAAATGGTTGCACCTTGGTGAGTATTGTTATAATACCACCCACCACATGTTAATTGGAATGAGCCCATTCAAGGCCTTAGATGGGTACGAGGCAACAACTTTTAGAAATTGGATCCTTCAAGAATGTTGAGTACCATAGGCCAAAGACTAAATACAAAGAAGTATGGCTATCATGAACATTCTCAAGGACAACCTACACCACGCCTGGAATAAAAAAGCGATCTATACCGATTGGAACCACATTCAAAGAACATGGGCCGTACAAGATTATGAGAAAGATAGGCAAAGTAGTCTACAAATTGGAATTGCAGGGAAATAACAAAATCGACAATGTCTTCCATGCATCTTGACTCAAAAGAGTTCTAGGGCAACATGTTACCCCATGCGTGGAACTACCTACACTTGATGATGAAGGCAAATTAATTTTGGAACATGAAACCATTCTCAATGTGTGGGAGGATAGATTGAGGAATAAGTTTATTTCAGAATTCTGGTGAGATTGAAGAGCCTACCCATTGAAGATGTTACGTGGGAAGGAGGAGTCTTCAATCATCTAAATTTGAAATTGCTTGAGGGCAAGCAATCTCAGAAGGGCAGACTGTCATGCCCTCGCCATAAAGGGGATGCTCATGATCAGCGGTTGAGTGATGATGGAACAGTGATACATCTGTTATGTCAGTGATTATTATTGTTATGCATTTGTTATGATTAAAGGTAGTGATTATTGATAAGCAGCGATCTTAATAATAAATAACAATTAAAGTATGTAACTCAAGTTATTAACAATGCATGAAGAGGTCTGATCAAAGAAAGAAAAGAATTTTGTTAGCCAATGATTAAACAAGAGACATCAAGAAAACACATCCCCTCACAAAAGACAGCCACTACCAAGTGTTGCATACCCTCAATGAATGATAGGTTATAAATGAAGAAGGCCATGATGGGAGAAGGCAGAAAGAAAGACCCATTGAAGAAGAGAATCAGGATGAATCTAATACAAATTACAGTCTCAGAATATATAAATATCAATCAGCAGCTTATATACCTATCTAATATTTTGGTATGAAGTATCATGCATAATGGTTTGGCTGATTATTAACGATCTTTCATTTGTTAAGTTGTTACACATTGCTACTGTTATATATATATTGTTATTGTTGCTATGAATCTACCTATGCATAATAGATTAGAAATAACTATTTCCTTAAAATTCTCATATGCTTGGCCATCCCATTTAGGAGGGGAGATAGTGCATATGAGGAATGCAAGTAGATAGGAAGCTATTCGGGTTAGAGACACCCCAAGTGGGGCTGGGAGGCCGAATGACATTTGTCTTTCCGTTCTCCTGGGCTGGGTGTAAATGCTCGACCCGCCTTGTATGATCGCCCAATTGGTACTCCATGACGACGATAGGTTATTTTTGTAGAACTTTAATGGAATCCCTTATGTACACTCTGAATATTATAATAGTAAATTAGAATTCTATTTTTAGTATTGTTGCATTATATGTTTCCTAATCTTTTGAAACTAACTTAATCACGGAATTAAGTTGACAGTTACATTTCCCAACATCATCCATACCTCATTTAGGAATTTTAGGGTAAATTGAGTTTAAGTCTTAATAGGGGACGTTGCAGATGCTGCTGTTGAGCTAGCAGTGCTTGATTTGTTTGGTTTGCCTCCTCATTTACCTTAGTAGAATAGACATCTTGTGATTGAGTTGGTTGTGATGTGTATCATCATGAGTAGGATGAATTAATGCACTATTATGTTTTGCTTTTGTAATCAAGATATTGTAAGCTCTTTGACTAGCATGCAGAAGCTGAGTGAAATAATCATGTGGTAATCTTTGAGGCAAGAGATTTTGACCTGCTACCCTGATCTACTGAATATAAATAATCCATAATCAATTTGTTCCTCTTTCACAAATATACTTGCTTCTGTACATGACCTTTAAGTTAATAATGTTTGGGAAGGGTGATCCCATGCACAAGGCTGAGTAATCTAATTACCAATTATACTTTATTACATATATTATCCCTTTGACCCATTATACAAATTCCTTAAATGTCCATCCTATCTAAATGGTAGTTATGTTTTCCATGAGTCTGCTGGTCAATGACTATTTATGTAACTAAACCCTTGTCCTAGGGGCATAACTTTCTATCTGTCTTATGTTCTGATGTATTTCTTGTTTTTTAAATTCAATTCTTGTATTCTTTCATTTTCTCCTTGCCTTCATTCTTTTGGAAGGAGTATATATTACAAGGGACTTGTGATTCTATTGTTCAAATTTTACGCTATCATCTTAGTTATGCTATATGCAGAGGATTTTATTGACGAGAAAGATACAAAGTAGGAATTATAGAATAACATTCTTGTAAAATGCTAAACTCATGATGATACCATTCCATAGAATTCCCTTGAATTGTTTAGAGAAAATTCCAAAGTTTCAAACTCTCACTATCACAAAAATAATATTCACACAGATGATGCTATTTTTTCTTTCAATTGCACAAAATGCTATGTGGACTACTTGGATGCATCATAGAAAATTATTTTTGAGGAAGCAAATTTTGCAAAATCTCAAACCTTTTTTATTTTTTTGATTGTTCTTTTGTTTATTATGCTGTGGAAGGCAATGCTTTGGTAGTTGATCTTTTGTGGGTTGCATTTCACCAGGTTAACTCTTTATCTTTCAACCCCTTTAATGAGTGGGTATTAGCCACTGGATCTGCTGACAAAACTGTTAAGTTGTTTGATCTCCGGAAACTATCCAGCTCATTACATACCTGTTCCCACCACACGTAAGCTGTTTGTCTTTCCTATGTCTTTATCTAGTTCAGTTGTAACCTGTCATTTATTTAGTGCAGATTTTCTCTTTTGGTGAAGAACATTTTTTCAAATAATCTTTTTATATTAGATGGGATATTAATGTATACCTTACGTTTTATGTTATGTATTGACTCTTGGATCTTGATATGCTAGGCCTTTAGTTCTTGCCATTTTATATTGAAACAGTCTTATTTTGCATCACAACATCAATTATGCTACTGTAGTGGATAGCTTTGCTGCTTCTTTAGATAGAGTTCTCACTTTGCTTTTTAATATGATAGTTTTGTCATGATGTTTTCCATTTGTTATTGTAGACTATCATAGCATCACCTGTAATGTCCCCATTTTTGGGTACATTATTTTGTGTCGGGTTGTTAGCCTTTTCAGCTTGGCTCGGAGGGTTAACTATGGTGTAGCAGTGCACCAGAAGATAATTGGCCTAGGTGTTTTTAGTTCCAGGCCAATCGGAGCAGTTTTGCAGGTTTTCGGGATACTTACTATTTTTAGTAAGTCAACTGGGTTCAGATTTCTCAGCTTTTCAGTAGTGTACTCGGAGCGTCTCACCGAGAGCTTTCCGGCGAGCTATCACATGTCAGTATCTGAGCTCGTTTGGGCCTCCGTTTTAATGCCAATAGTTTTCCTCACTTATTTATTATTTTACTTTATAACTCAACGGTCATTTATTTAAAGTGACTTAAAGTGAGTTTATAAGAGACGAAATGGGCATACGAAGAGTCACAGTGGGGAAACTGAAGAGTCACAGCTGCAGCCATAAGAGGAGGTTTTGGAGTCTCATTTGGGCATGCTTCAGTTTATGAATATTATTTTCTTTTTGAGAATTCGAGAAGCTTCAGCTATCGAATCAGAAATTTGAGGACGGAAACTTTCAACATTTCTTGGTGGATTGGACGGAAACCCGATTCATCCCGGTGCGGATTCATTCAGAGTTCGCCATTGCTTTTATCAGGTTCTTATCATCCAGTCTTACTGTTATTTGCCTGTAGTTTAGATTGGAATGTAATAATCTATGGTTTTGTAGTGCTGTTGTAAAATACATACCATTTTCTGAGTTATTTCATGAGTTTGTAATTGCTGGTTATATGAATAAATCTGCTGGTTATTCGAGAGCATCTGTTGGTTATTTGCATGTTAGTGTTTATTTCAAATTTGTTTAAGATTTATTGGTCGGAATCAGTAAATGGCCGGTTAGGGTCATTTCAGTGGTATCAAAGCCATGTATCCTGCTAGCCTCCAGGGTTATCAGATTGAGGAACTTGAATATTTCAGTTCAGAGAAAAATTATCTTCAGTATTTATCAACAGTATGAAGGTTTATTTGAACACCAGCAGTATTGTGCTTCATCTTCAGCAAGAGATAACAGTGGCATCGAGTTGGAACAACACTAGTGACAATTTCTGGAATGACAGAAGAAAGTTAATTGAAGCACCTTAGGATACAAGCCAGAAGAGTATCGTATTTGCACTCTTTAATAGTTAGTTCTGCCAGCTAGGAATTTTAAGCTAGCATTCACGAGAAGGAAGACCCATCACTTGTTTTCGGAAACCTCACCTACAGGAAGGGCATGTGACTGCAACCAGAAAGCTTTAAGGAAGTTGATATTGGTGGTATCATCGAAGCATTGAAGACTCCTAACAAATACGATAGGGAGTGGAGTAACTGTTACAACGTTAGCTACAGTTTTCGGAAGCAGAGATTAAGACATCTCCCGCAATACTCACAGTCGGAGCATTTTTCCTTTCGGCACAGTGAAGACGTGACCAGTGAGTCATGTTTTTGGCAATACACAGCAACAACTCGAATCTGCAGGAGATTTTTGGAAATAGCAGGGACTGATAAAAGCATCATCTGTTGCTGTTACGTCTTGGTGGTTAGAACTATTTTCCATCCCACAGGACAAACGGGCGTTAGAGGAAGGACTCATTACGACTACAGCATATTAGCGGGGGTTTTATAACGGGTTGGTGGATTGGCATTAAGCGAACCAGTGTGCAAGCTTACACGCGCGTACCGGGTGGATAGAACCAGAAGATTGTTCGTGGCCTAAGGAATTGTTATCATTGCTGCAGACAACTTGGTACTCCCATTTTGTTGACAGCCGAAGTCGATAATAACTTTGGAATAACAGTGCAGTGGCACTAGAAACAGCGACAACCATAGTGGGCCCGTGGTTAGAAGGATTTGTATGGAGCGTGAGCGGGAAGAAGACTTTGTCTATTGATTGGCACGATCGCAATAAACAAATATTTTAACTACAAACATTTGAAAGGCGACATTCGTTATTTCTGGAAGCCAGGAGTATTCATTCGGTTTGCATAGAAGAGTCCTTACGGGCACTCTGGTATTTCATTCACCAACGGAAGAATACGCCAGCTTGGACGCTCACATTGTGAAGAGTTACAACTCGGTTTGGGTGTGGAGTTGGTTGGGAGTAGAGCAGGCATTTTCGTAGAAGTTCCTTCATTACCGCCTGAGACTTATACCGGCTGGGTGCGTGAGCAAGTCATCGGTGAACGTGAGTCACCGATACAAGGTATCGATGCCAGGCAGGGAAAGAAGTAACGCAGGCAGAAGTACCGAGTCCCCAACATCAGCCTAGCATCCATCGGGCCTCCTGTTGGCATCATCGTGGAAGAACAGTCGATTTCAGCATCACTTAGGACCAGAGGAAGATTTAAAGTAATTTGAAATTCCTTGGTCGTGAAATATCAAGGATGTGCAGTTTGGGTTTCAAGTCTCTAACTATTCTATTTGGAGCATTGTATAATCTTTAACGTCATCAGTCGGCGCCCTCTTCCAACTTAGGGATTTTGCAGTCGTGAATGGGAAGTTAAAAAGAAGAAAGAAATAAAAATTGCTTGATGGTAACTCCTGAACGCGCATGGAGAATAGGAAGGTTGTCGTGGCACCATACGAGAGGATCCCAGTAAAGTGTTTCCTAGTTGTAGGAGAAGATCAGAAGATATCGGTATTTTTAGGAAAAGAATCCTTGCGTGGAGGGTGATAGAAAGGGGAGCGACACCTCATACTCCAACATCAGGGAATATTGGCTGAGTTGGGTACAAGTGAAAATAACGGCTGAGTGGTTGTGCAAAAGACTGACAAGAAAAGTATTATGCGAAGGAAACAAAATGGTCAGAAGTGGTAATCTGCAACGGGAAGGGAACGACAAAGGTGATTAGAAGATGTCGTTTGGGTGTTCATCTGACGTTGCATTACAAAGTCAGATGCATACAAAGGTTAATTTTAATTATGAAGAATAGTTGCAGGTCCCGAATCTCTTGCGAGCTGATTCTATAAGTATGAAGGTTAATATTCAACATTTGGCGGGACAGATCCCTAGTCTGGGACTTATACCATGAACTTTAACGAATTGGACAATACAATTATTTGGTTTAGACGACTATTCAAAAATTGAGGATATATTTACAAGACCAGTAGAAGGAACTATTCAACAATAATCTTTATGATATCTGCAGTAGGGTATTTGAATCAGTGACTGTGGTTAGAGATTTAAGGATTACATAATCTGGTCACCTCTCGTTTGGTTGAACTATGTCTGCTACTTGAAATTTTAACAGGACTGTGAGAACAGGGAATTGATTGATCATCTTCAGCCAGAATTTTATTGCAGAGATAGCAGACTCACTGTTACCAAATTAAATTCAGTCCGTGTGAAATCTGGAGAAGGTTAAATCATGGAGTCACTGGACAGCCCAGTGTTCTCAAAGGAGTTCAATGGCACGTTCTACGGTGTCCAGCTCAGAGATGTACAAAAGGAAATGGAAATCGGGAATGAATTGTGTTGCCTTGGATGGCAACTGGAGGAACAAAAAATTACAAGCTGCATGCTGGCCAAGCTCAATGAAATAAACTCATATTTATCCAGGATTGATTAGGCTGATTGCAGGCTATTTAATTGGGCCATGCATCCCACGATGGTTGCCTTAGTGCAACGCAGGTTTATGAGTCATCCACTTCGAGATGTTAGGCTGGCAGTCGCCTCATGTCTCAGCCAGATCACTTGAATCACAGCCCCCATCATTCCTTACACCGAGCATGTTTGGAGACAGGTGCTACAGCTGATTATAGACAACTTAGATGGGCTGAGGTATGACAGAGACTCTACTTTTGAGAAGCAGGTAAAAATCTTGTAGTTAGTGGCAAGCACTAGAGTTTTCAGTCACATGCTGAATCTTGGTTATGATGAAATGATTCAGCAATTGTTTCCGTGTCTCCTGAATAATTACAGGGAGCGTCATCCAGATGAGGTGAAAAAATGCATAATGACTATCTTATCCTCGATCTTAGATGAGGAGCATGACATATGCAAGCAATTGCGATCTGAATTGCTAGCACTATGGAGAGGAGGGATAAGGAATGCATCAATGGCATATGAACTCTTAGCTGAATTAATTAAGCTTTAGGCTGAAAGATTCATGAGTTCGTTATTTGAAAACGAACGAGCATCATTAGGCTTACAGGTTGCAGGATCTTCAGTGATAGGCCAAGACTCAGTGATTGCAGGGCAGCTTTGTTTCTTATGCCAGGAGGGCTGGTCATAGGGGCATGTTTGCAAGATTGAGCAAGGGGAAGATAGATGGCAGCCTACTGATGGAAACATTACAGTTGAGACTATCCCACTTCCAGGACACGATGGTGAGTGGTCCGCACTCTACTTTGGTGATTTGGTGGCGGAGTTTGATAACTCCAAGATTATAGATTGTGGTGACCAGTTCGAGACTTTCAACGATTCTAGTAATGAGGAGTCATGTGAATTTTTTAGCAGCACTTCACTTTTGTATCACACGGATATGGATGATCCCTTTGGCAGTGCATCTCGGGGTAACACTGATGAGAAGTGTGCCTTGACGAGTCAACTGAAAGTTAGCGATGACGCTAGTATTGCAGCATTAGTTCACCATGATAGCGTTCACCAGATCATTGATGATTTGTACAGGACAGCTCAGAGAGATCAAGGGCAGGGCAGCAAAGGGATTGGATCCTATACTGCAGGTTTACAAGGAGTCAGGACAGCTTTTGAGGATTGGAAGTCGGAATATTTGAGAGTTCTTACAGACCGTGACCACCTGTTACAGGTTGCCGGGAATTATGCTGAGCAGTTGAGGAATAAGGAGATTGAGATCGATAAGCTCAATAGGGAGCTTAGTGCTACTCATGGCACTTTGGAGCATACTCGCATCACTCTACAGGAGGCGAGGAATCAGATTGTGGTCTCTAGCCAGTACAGGGAGCAGGATGACAAGGACAGGTCTGAATTCTATCACGAGGTGGTTCAGGAGCTTGACAACATGCAGCAGACCTATGACTTGGACAGTTGTCCAAAAAGATCTTTGAGTCATCAGGAGTTTCGTAAAGAGTTAGATCACTTTCAGATGATGGATAACTCCTTGTTTGATATGGGTGCGGAGTTGTCTATCGATAATCCCCTCTTTGAGTTAGTTGAGGGAGATACTTCCTATTCCCAGGAGGAGGACGAGATTGGTTGCAGGGTGTGGGACTCAGGGGCAGTTATCAGAGGTGAGCCTTGGTCGTCAGAACGGAGTAGTGGGATGAGCTCAGTTGACGAGCAGTATGGTTTGTGTACTCACAACCCAGGGGTGGTAGCTATATTTGGTGGCATGATGAGAGTTATGCCTTCCCCTACATTACCGCTCGATGAGGATGTTGATCAGGTAGGACTTCTTCAGTACGGGGTTATCGAGTTTGGCATGTTGACTATGTTGGTGGGTGAGTTCTTCACACAATGGTATACTTTATATGACTCCGAGCATTGAGAGACAATCATGGAGTCCTCATGCTGATTTGGGGTTTCCAGCAGAGATAGTCAGTGCATCACAAGTGGAAGTTTTCTTCGACGGTTTTGACAGTTTGCCTCTTCAGCGCAGTTATTGGTTCAGGTTACAGATTAGAGGGGCAACTTTATGGTAGATGGGTATTTCTGATATGTCACTCAGTATGGATAGTGAGCACCGAGTTTTTTTAGTCAGCTGGGGAGATATATGGCACTTTTGCTTGTGGGATCCAGGAGGGGCATATTCACTGTTGGTCTCATTTTTGGGGTCGATCGACAGGAGATTTGGTTTTCTCCAGCACATGATGGTAGAGGCGTGGGAGATCCCAGTTGGAGTGAGGTTCTCAGTTGGGTTGAGTCCTTACTCACAGATGACATCAGTACATGGCCGATGGGCACGATTGATCTTGCAGTGAGTTGGGAGCCGGGCTTTGGTTTGGCTGTTGTTTGGCTATGGAGAGAGGGTCTTCCCAGATCGGAGCCTAATGACTATGTCAGCTACACACGACAGGTCGGTGGAGCAGCTTCCCTGAGATTAGTTTGGGATCCAGGTATTTGATCGTAGCATGCGGATACCGATTGCTTGAGGGCAAGCAATCTCCAGGAAGGGATGATTGTAATGTCCCCATTTTTGGGTACATTATTTTGTGTCGGGTTGTTAGCCTTTTCAGCTTGGCTCAGAGGGTTAACTATGGTGTAGCAGTGCACCAGAAGATAATTGGCCTAGGTGTTTTCAGTTCCAGGCCAATCGGAGCAGTTTTGCAGGTTTTCGGGATACTTACTATTTTTAGTAAGTCAGTAGGGTTCAGATTTCTCGGCTTTTCAGTAGTGGACTCAGAGCGTCTCACCGAGAGCTTTCCGACGAGCTATCACATGTCAGTATCTGAGCTCGTTTGGGCCTCCGTTTTAATGCCAGAAGTTTTCCTCATTTATTATTTTACTTTATAACTCAACGGTCATTTATTTAAAGTGACCTAAAGTGAGTTTATAAGAGACGAAATGGGCATACGAAGAGTCACAGTGGGGAAATTGAAGAGTCACAGCTGCAGCCATAAGAGGAGGTTTTGGAGTCTCATTTGGGCATGCTTCAGTTTATGAATATTATTTTCTCTTTGAGAATTCGAGAAGCTTCAGCTATCGAATCAGAAATCTGAGGACGGAAACCTTCAACATTTCTTGGTGGATTGGACGGAAACCCGATTCATCCCGGTGCGGATTCATTCAGAGTTCGCCATTGCTTTTATCAGGTTCTTATCATCTAGTCTTACTGTTATTTGCCTGTAGTTTGGAAAACGCACAATATTGAGAGGGGGAGGGGGTGAATCAGTATTTAACACAGACTTTAATTTGGAAAGCAGAAATTAAAGAGCACACAACAAGAAGACAAAACACGCAGAATTATCTCGTGGAAACCCAAGACGGGAAAAACCACGACATCACTAATCAATCGGCAACAACCTCTCTTCTTACAAAGAGCTACAACTCTTAACTGGCTTCAACCAGTATACTCAAGGCAACAACCCTTTTACACCGAGAGCTACAACTCTCCTCGCATCCAATCTGAACTGGCTTCAACCAGTTTACAATAATTCTACAACCTTATTTAGAAGATGAGGATTGATTAAATCAAAACAACAATGAGCTCTGAGTCTTTACAGAGACATAAAGACGCTGTAGTTTTGGATCAAAGAACTGAAAAGGATTTCTTGTGGCTAAGTTCAGTTCTGCAATGCTTTCCACAGAAGTGTACAACAGCTTGTCTAAAACATTCTCAAGTGTCCCTTCTAACTCTCCAACTGGGTGATGATGAACTCCTCTCTATTTGCACTTCTCTGATTTTATATACCACTTCACTGAGTGTCTTTCGTACACGGCACTGAAGAGCTACTCTGTGTATGTCTACGTTATGCTTTCATATGCTGCGGCAACTCCCTGTAGCTTGTATGCTAAAACCGTATCTCCCGTTTGGAACTCCCTTTTTTACAACTGCTGTGACTATCTTCCAAAATGGCTTATAGCATGCTTAAGCTCTACCTACCGTCTGACCCCTGCTCACTGGTTTTCTTTTACTGCAGAAAAGGACATCCACCTTTAAGAGCTTTATTTCTGTCTTCGGTTCATACACACATATTGCTTTTCAAAACTGTCAGCGCATTCCTTTGTCACTGCATAGTACATATGCTTTTGGTAGACTCAGCACACCCCAACCTCTAAAGTCGCTATACTCTGAAACTTTGTCACAGCAACTCCCTTCACTCTCTGTTATGGCATCTCTGCTGAACGGATGCCTTGCCAAAACATGAATCGGGCTTACACAACCACTTCACAACTGTTGCTGAAGCATTCCCATACCTTAACAACAACCAACCACTTTTAAGCTCCTCCCATATGTATTTTTATATATCTCATAACAAATCAATTCGCATTTTGAATATATTTCATTCTCAATAGAACAACCATCGTTTCTGCTCCTGTAGTGAATAACCTGCTGAACGCCGTGTTATGCACGACTGCTGTTCTCCGCTTCTTCTTTGCAAGTCTATATTCGTTTTTCTTTTTCAGTAAAATTAATTGACCTGCGACTTCATTCCCAAAAATGTTAATCAGTGCCATTCATTCATGTTCTTTTTTTTTCGAAGATAATGCAGAGCCATTTCTGTTAATACTCAACACACTAGATGCTTCACACTGTGCCGTTACAGCTCAGGCCATTAAAACGTCAACCCGAGAGATGCCAAAAAGTGCGTATCATTAGTGTGACTGTGTATCCAGTAGATAATCTGTTGCCGTTTTTTATTTTTGAATATTTCTATCAAATGCTATGCCCCCGATATGAAGATCTTTTGCCGCGAGAGTAGTATTAACAGTAGTTTTTGAGAGTTCAGTCTTTTGATTAACAGTCACACCAAGTACATAGACAGCAACACTGCATAACATTGCCCGACTTGTTTTTATTTACAATAATGTCTCTCTTCATGTGTTAATATTTTTCTGCAACCTTTCGAGAAGAAATGCTGTCAAATGCAGAGGCTGGCGTTTTTGGAATGATGGCCTGAGAGCGTAGAAATGCCCAGATGGCACCTGTATCCCTGATTTTATGTTATAGTTTCCAGGCAATAGAAAATAACTGGCCACACATCATTTACATGACCGTGTTTTGTATTCCTCTTCAAGCGTTACAAACCACTGGATCTCCGATTCTTCACACCCGACAGATTTTTATTATTAAAAAACTTCCCTCAAGCCGTTTTAGGTGTAGATGCTTCTTATTGCTTCCGTTTTAGATGTCTGATATAATACTGACAGTATCATGAGAAGAACTGGCATACACGGAAAAGCCTTACTTGGCATACAGGGATAACACTTGTGCAGCCTTTGCGCTTTACTAGCCAACACACAGCAGCATACGAAGTATAGTAGGACAAAACGTCTCAAACAAATTCAGGATCATGTTGTAATGAGTTACGCACCACTGCTTGAACAGTATTGAACTGACAAGTGGAAGCTAAAGAACACCACCAGGAACATCAGCTACAGCACGCACAATCAGGACACAGCGGAGAGAATAAAGTAGTAGAGACACCTCACACATCCAAACACAAACAGGTGGCATGGCAGGGAGCATCACATGACAAAAAGATACAACATAGTTCAGATTGGAATGTAATAATCTATGGTTTTGTATTGCTGTTGTAAAATACATACCATTTTCTGAGTTATTTCATGAGTTTGTAATTGCTGGTTATATGAATAAATCTGCTGGTTATTTGAGAGCATCTGTTGGTTATTTGCATGTTAGTGTTTATTTCAAATTTCTTTAAAATTTATTGGTCGGAATCAGTAAATGGCCGGTTAGGGTCATTTCATCACCAGGGTGGAAAGATTGATTATCATAGGGATCTGTGCTGCATGTTTTTCAGTTTAGAAAACAAGCCTCTGTAATCATATTAGGATTTATGATTGCTTCCTTGAAGATCTACTTTCTCGCATACCTGATCTCTTGAAGGCCTTTTCCTAGAGAGTTCCATAGCCTCCTCACCATCCACTCTATCCTGCTCTGCCTTTTTCAGATCTGCTCTAATCCAAGGGAGATCATAAATTTCTGTGGACGACTCTTAGTTTTACAGAAACATGGGAGAGAACCTGTGATAGAGACCACTTGTTTGGCCAGAGTTACTGATGGCTACCACCTGAAAATGATATCAACTCAGCAGATTTGTTGTCCCATTGAATAGATTGAAGATAGGCTCATTTTTTGATTGAATTGAAAGAGCTTTAATTCACAGTTTCTTGATGTCCTACACAAAATACATAACTTTAAGAGAGAGCACAAAATATTCTTATGGTACTAAGAGAATCTTTCATGTCCATATTCACTTTCAACACTAAGTGGTATGTGATCCTCTGAGATTTTGGTTCATTACAAAATTGGTCCCATTCATTGGGCAGTTGTGTCGTACTTTAACACTACCAAATATCTGCCCAACAAAGAATGCATGTGTGAGACAACACCTGCTGTAAGTAAAGTCCTGGCATAGATTACACTGAGAAGATCTAGAACATCACAGGGATATGTATAACTGCATCTCAACTCCATTAAGCAATACTTGCTGAACCATGCCTATATTAATATAACACGGGTCTAGAAAAGTGTTCCCAGCTAGAGTACTACTTTAGCTAGCACTTAGGGTCTGGGAGCAATCGTAAGATAATGAAAATATGCCGTTGTACTACTCTATGGAATCCAGCCAGAGTGTGGTCTTCAGTCATCTAAACGCAACCATATCTGTAAATTTCACAACCATCATAAGATAAGCAGGTGGATCAGGAGGTGCTGTCAGAAGGGAGTGCAAGCACTGCAAAACACAAAAAAAGGCACATTTGCAGAAAATGAAGTGAAAAAAAAACTGAATCAAATGTCTGATTTCATTAAGCATTGGAGTTGTTATATGACACAAAAGCACTATCCATTCTTTTTGAAGTTACCTAAATCACGGTTGCTTGTTTTTTGCCCAACTTGCAAGAAATTTTGCAGCCTGTGCAATGTGCACAAGACTAGCGTGTAGTGTGCTGCAAAAAACTATTTGCTTGGCAAAATTTTGCCTGCAACTTGCATGTACTCAGTGAGTTTCATCTGTAAACTCAGCCATTTAAGAAAATTGCGTTGGAGGTTGATAAAACCCTGATTTTTTGTGTTGTCATTTTCATCTCCAGCAATTTCAGTCTCTGGAGATTGAATTGATCATTGATTGATTGTGAGTGTGATTTGAAGGACTTGTCAATAATTGCAGTGCATTTGTACTTGTTATGTTTTCTATTGATTTTTTCTTTCCTTTCCCAAATTTCAAATTCAATATATTGAAAACCTGCTGTTATGCTGCTGATAATTTTTGTTAATGCCTGGAATCTACAGTATTCAATGCCAAGTGCCAACAGATAGACCCTGCATGAAAGAATGGACAGCAGGTGTGATCAAAGCCCTGACGACCTCCAAGTATTGCTGGTTCAATATGGGAGGAGTTATCAATTGATTGAAATGCCACCTTGCTCAAATTGCTGGCCAGGATATACAATTGTTTGGCCAAATGGAGAAAGATTTGAAAAGACGAATGGTTGCCCTACCATTTGAAAATTGGAATGGGAGAATGGAAGCAGTTATGTCAGTGAAGAATTCAAGATGGAACTGCCACCTTTGATTCTTATTGGCATACAGATTTGGTGTTCCTCCACTCAAAGTAGAGAAAAGACAAGTTGTCAAAATTTGCCACATAATTTCTTTGTTTGTCACAATGTTTCAGTGATACAACCTTCACTTGAAGGTATATCGTTTTGAACTAAGAGAAGCACCATGAAGTGAGAACGACAGTTGCAAATTTTTGGTACTACATTAAATCATAGTTGCACAGAGGCCCATCTTCGATCCTTGGGGATGCATCTCAAAGACCCAGATGCATCTCTAGTTTTGGGGACTTTGTTGAAGACATCTCCAATTGTAGGAGACTTTCAACTGTGGTCGTTCGAAGACTCTTGTTGTCTCCCATGCAAAAGGTGCCGACTCCCACACGAATAAAACAAAAATCCCTAAAAGTTGAAAGTTAAATGCACTGGGAAGTTGGAAAATAAACACACCATAGAAGGGAAAAGAGGAGCCAACACAAGGCAAGAATCAACGCAAGCTAACAAGACCACAAGTATTTTCCATTTAGCTATTTTCAGTTTGATGCAAAACTCAAAAGGTATTCATATTTTCTATATCCTTGTTGTTCTTTTAAACTATTTTTGTAGACTTTGTGGTAGACACAATGAGGGTGAATTCTATTAGATCCTCGAGAGTTGGGAATTTTCCTATGATATACATTTTCTTTCTTCATTCTTGTATGTTTATATTCATATTCTCATTTATATTATCTATATTCACATTCTCAAATATATAATCTATATTCACATTCTCATATTATAATCACATAGAATAGCAAAAGGATTTGCAGTGTTGAAAGACTCAACTTGTTGGTTTGGGCTATTGCCTTAAAGTTCCTTATGCACTTTTTTTTTATTCATATCTAGTTTACAAATATATTAAAAAAATTGGCATCTCAAATTTTCTAGAAATTACTAAAATATATTAAAAAAATTGGCATCTTTGATTACCCATCTCCTATTTTGAAAAATAGCCGTACCAATACATGTACTAGTCTCTAAAGTCTCCAAGTACCCCTGTCTTGGTACAACGTTGCATTAAATAGAGCATTTAATGTGTTGAGCAACCCATATTGGGATGTATTGTTAAATTCATGGTTTGATGACCTGGCAAGTACTTGTAGGCTTCTGAACTGCGCAACTCATAGGTCTACAATAGGGTTATACTCTTGGGTTTTCCTAATATAATTGTAGAGAACTTGTCGTGTACTTGCTAGAACTTGTTGACGCAGTAAAATGGGGAGGAACGTGTTTTTCACTGATACGGTTGAAATGTGTTTCATCTTGGATTTGTCCTCCATAATAAATTGCAATCGACCCCACTAATTTGCACCTTATAGGCTATAGCGAGTTTGAGTGCTTTAATGTGATCTTGATGCAATTACAGGCTATAGGGACTCACAAATTTCACATTGATCTTCATAGAGGAAGGATTGACCAATTGAAACAAAATCATAGTATTCAAAGTTAAGTAAAATTGTAAATCTATCACTTTTTTTTAACATTATCTTTTACATAGTTGAATCTAAGTTTAGAATTTACTTAGTTTTTTATTATTTTAGTTTAATTCTTGAAGAGATAGAATTAAATCTATTTGTTTCACATCTTTTTGAGAATTTGATCAAACTTAGTAAGGACCTTGAATAAGAGTTGTGTAGTCATTAGTTATAATTATATGTATCTAATATTACAATTGTCTTTTAATCCGTTTCTCTAAAATTGTCTTTTAATAACTATTACATTGTAGTTGCCAATTAATGTCTCAATACGTCTCTCCTGTCTGGTTTAAGAATTTAGATTTGTTTACCCTCAAACCAGAGATCATTTCCTAACTTAGCTATTCTTGATAACCAATTTAGCTTTGTCAGTTTTAAATTTGCTTTAAATGTCTAATTTCCAGTCTTGTTAAGAGTTATGAATATGTACGCTTTCTATTTAAGTTACTATATCTTTGCCTCATAATCAATTGGGAGTTGATTTATGAATCTATAGACACCAAAAGACTTTGTTAGTATTTTCCCCATAAAATTGTCCTCTTTCCCAACTAACAAAATATCTCGAAAGTAATCCAAAATTAAGAAACTAAAACTATTAGCTTATGAACATGAGATTTCAACCTCCAATAAATACAAATTTTAAGTGTCTTAAGAAAAATAGATTATAATATCTGCATATGGGTGCTCCTACCTACAGATCAAGAAGACTAGCATTATTTGACTGAATCTTAGAGACTTACAATACATATCCAAGTTGCATTGACACGGATATGGATACAAATACGGATATGGATAAAACTAGTTTTGAAGACCCCTAATATGGATACAATTGGATACGACATTTATAAAAACACATACATATATTTAACAAAATTTCCTGAGCCATTAGAGAAGATTTTCAGTACTTTAAAAGCAACTTAGACACATAATTGCTACATAAATAATTATAAGTTGATTTAACAATTTACGATGTACCAAAAAAATACAAAGTAGGACCTATAATAAAATTAAAAATAATGTCTTTTAAATCTAAATCAAGATAAATAACGTAAAATTTAAATATTAATTAAAAAGAAAAATAGTTAAATATGTAAAAAATAAAAATTTTTAAATATAAATGACTAGATAAACAATAATTATCTTAAGTTTAAACTTTTCTTTCATAGAAAATAGAATTTTGTTTTTTGGGTACTATAACAACCTTCCCTTCAACATGGCAAGAATTAAATATTGGGAGTATTTGGTGACAACATTGATTTTTGTAGGGAAAGGGTACAATGTATAATGCTCCTACTCCAAAAGATTTAAGTGGCAAGCTGGTCCAAGATGCTATTGTAGATGTAAAACAAATTGTGGAAGATGAATAGAAACAATGGAAAACGTTTGAATACTTAATTCTTTTAGATGGGTGCATAGATGGAAAAAACCACACATCAATTTTTTAGTGGCTTTAGATGTTGATATGCTTTTTATAAAGTGAATTGATGCTTCTAACATAATAGGGAACACATAAATTTGAGCTTGATGTTTGAGGAGGTTGTTTTAGAGGTGGGCATAGAAAATATTGTCCAATTTGTTTATGACAATGTAGTGATTGGAAGATTGCTTCAAGAGAGGCATCAAACACTTTTTTAGACCCCTTGTGTTGCTCATTGCTAATCCCCCATGGGTTCTTCCATTGATGAGAGATCAAACCAGGAGGAAAGAGCTTGTGTGATCGGGTACTACAAGGTTTACAACTAATTTTCTAACATTGCAAAGTATTACTAGTTTATTTACTCCCTTGAAATATATGTGAGTGAACTATGGGTAGACTCATCTTATTCAAAGAAGCCTAATGGAGAAAGGATCACAAAAATAGTATTTGATGGTGATTTTGCAACTAGAGCATTGAAGATTGTCAAGGTAATTTAATATTCAAGTTGAATCCTTTATTTTTAAACTCTAAAAGTTTTCTGTTTAATTGTGAGTTGTAATTTAAATTTGCTTCTACTTTGATTTTGTAGGTAACTAAGCCATTGGTGAGGGTTTTGGACTTTGTGGATGGTGAGATAAATGCAATGTGATATATTTATGAGGACATGGATAAGGCCAAAGAGGCCATCTAAATCTATTATAGGAGGATGCAAATAGATTGGGCCCTATTTAGGAGGTCATTGATTATAGGTGGAACAATAAACTCAACCAACCCATTCATATAGTGGGTTAGTATCTCTACTCATTCTTTTCGCTAGCTTTACAAATCCTAATGGGGAGGTTATGGAGGGCCTATCCACATGTATTGAAAGGATGACACCTACACTTCCAGTGGGAGATCTCATCATTTTAGAGATGTAGAATTTTAAGGCAGCTAGGGGCAGGTTGTTTTCTTTGAAATTAGTTGTATGAGGAAGATACATCCAAACACCAAGTAAATAGAAGTAAAGCCTTATATCTTGCAAGTAATGAATTACATTCATTAATCAAATATTGTTTACTTATGAAAAACTTGAATATCTTATTTGCAGGTTCTTGATGGGAAGATTGGGGTGGAAATACTTTTAATTTGCAAGGGCTAGCCCTTTGGATTTTTGTCTCAATCTTGTAGTACTTCTCATTGTGACTGCAATTGGAGTTTGTTTGATGGCATTCACATGAAGAAGTGTAATAACTTCACTTAAGAATACCTCAATGATGTTTGTTTTTGTAGAATAGACCGTTTGGCCTTCTACAAGAAAGGTGCGAAACCAGTTAGACAAACTTATTGATTTGGATGAGATTGATCCCTATAGTGATTGGACCATGTGATGATGAGGCCCCTTTATTTATAGAGGATGAAATTGTTGGTTTTGTGAGGCAAGCTATGGAGGATGTGGCTACAACAGAAGCAAAGGAGATTGGTTTGGATGACATTGATATGGTGGAGGAAACATTACCATCGATGAGAAGGGTGGAGCCACATGCACAATCTTCTATGCCAAGTAGAGAGCCAAAATTGAGTTAAAGGAAAATACCCTCTACATTTTCACTAGGTTGGGGAAAAAGAAAATATGAAAAAATACAATGTTTAACTTGCTTGGATATGTAAAAACTTGTAATGTTTAACTTGCCCTTCTAAACTTTAATGTACTCTTAGAAGACACTTGGAAAAGTCTAGCAAGCTGAGTATTTGGCCCTCAACTTTTCAATTTCTCGGTGAAAATCAACAAGATATTAATGCACTTGGATTTGTAATGGGCCAAAAGGTAATTATTGAAACCCATGCATTTTTGTTGATTTTTGTGGTCATTTCATTACAATAGAAGGCATATAAAGCATTGTTGGGTTGGGGTTGGTTGGTAATAGTCAAATCCGATCACAATTGGAAGAGGAACACAATCATTATCGAAAATAAGAGTAGGAAATATAAAATTGATATGAAAAACCAAATTAGCAAGTAGGTTCCTTGGATTCGTCAAATTAGATTTTAAAGAATAGATGGAGAAGCAAGATCAAGTTTGGACGGAGTCAAATGATGAAGGTATTTTGGGATTGCAATTGTGTTTAGATGATGGAACAAATTCTCTCCATGACTTGAAATGTTAATCTCATATTTGCCATTTTATAATTAATTTTTCTATTGCATATCGAAAGTAGAAAGGTTCTAACAACAGTGTTTACGAATTATTGCAACTAGGCTGGACTGTTATACTTAGCTAAGTCAAAAAGAGACTCAAAATTACAGTTATGATTACGTTAGATACATCTTATAATTATACTGCAGTACTATGTGACTTCATTTTGGGGGGTCATCATGGTCCGCATCAGATTCATTTGAATCCGGAGAGACAGCAGTATAGCCAATAATCTCGTGACTACCAAACACTGGTTCCCTCATAACCCCTGCTGCTGCATCAGTCGTTACTCCTTGGCTACCTTCTTTCACATGCTAGAGGAACTCAGTGAGGTAGCTGCTGAAAAATGCTCCTTCTTGCTTGGTAGTGTACCCATGTGCCATGTCTTTCTTCTCAATTGTGCCCCTTCCTTCCCTCAGAATCTGAAGGAACTTGCTCTCTTTCAGTTTAATCACAGCTGTGACCTGCATTGAAATATCGAAATAGATGAGTCTCCTAAGAGACTCAATAAGATTTGGGCCTTCCTTGCCAATACATCATTACTCCTGGCCTTCCAAATAGTCCATAATATAAATGAAGAAAGAATAGTCCAAAAAGAATTGCAAAACTTGCTGCTGTTAATGTATCTGGAAATGATGTTCAAAGCTTGGAAGTGTTTATTAAAAGTAAGACCAAATATGTTCCAGATTTCAGAAGCAAACATGCACTCAAAGAACACATGGAAGATAGACTCAGGATGTCTACAAACAGAACAGGGATTAGGTTCTCCCCTAGGTCTCTTGAAAGGTAATTTATGTAGCAGAAGTCTGCATAGGAAGCAAGTAATCTTAGGTTCCATAGGTCTTGACCAAAGAGAAGCAAAGTTTCTGTTCCAGTCAAGGAAGGGAGCATCAAGGTTCCATCTAGGGTTAGCATGGGAGAGGATAACAGGGCTAAAGGTGATCATTTGGTAGAGATATTTGCTTTTGACCATATGGAGGGGGGAATTATTTGTCCAAGTAAGTTGGAAGGAACAGGTGTTGAGGGAGCAGCAGGATGTCACCCTCCCCAGAGAGTTAAGGGAAGAGGATAGAATAGCCTAGATTCTTCTTTGGGTTTGTGGTAAGCAAAAATCTGAAGCTAACTTATCCCATGGGATGAGCTTACCATTAAGAAGAATATCCTGAAAGCATTTGATACCTTTGTCAGCCCATTTCCTAGCAGAGCAACCTTGTAGTACTGCCAGTGGTTTGCTATTGTGTGTAAGGTTCCACCAAACCGATTTGCTACCACAGATCACCTCAAAACCTTCTATTGGGCTTGTGCTGCCAAGAAACTTCCTAGCAACTCTCGAACCTTTCCAGACTGCTTTGGAAACATTTGAGCCATGCACTCTCACCTTGCAATCCAACCCAAGAAGATTTGTGAAACTAAGCCCACTCCAATGTTTCTGCTTAGCAGGATGAGCTCAGCTCAAATTGTTTCTTATCAAGATTCTCCATGGCTCTTCTCCTTCAGCGACTCTAGCAATCCACTTTACAGCCAGGGTAATGCCTTGGGTTTTAAGATCTTTGAGTCCTAATCCTCCCCAGACCTTATCTTTAGTGCACCAATCCCATGAAACATCATGCATTTTCTTATTACCCCTGCCATCAAACCAAAGAAAGTCCTTGATAATCTTCTGAATCTGAGAAAACTGATTTTGGTTAAAGAGCCAGGCCGAGTAGTAGATAGGGTAGGAGGAAAGAATCTTCTGGCATACCTGCAATCTGCCCGGAAAGGAGAGGAGGTTACTGTCCCATTTGTTCAATTTAGTGTGGATCCTGTCTTTGACCCAGTTCCACATGTCATTAATGTTTAGGGCCTCCCCACTCAATACCAAATCTGTTCCACCATATTGGGGGTTGATCCTCCCAGCCCAGCATTATCCAAATACCTGACAATATGGTTAGGGCTTCCCCACTCAATACCAAATCTGTTCCACCATATTGGGTGTTGATCCTCCCAGCCCAACATTATAGATTTAGAAATAGAAATCTTGTTGCTTGAAGCTTGGCAAGATAAATCCAATTTCGCCATAAGTCAGTCCATATTGTCTTCCTCAAGGCTTATGAAGTTATGAGGATTGCTGTGTTGTCTGCAAACTGGATGTTTGAAACATCAAGATCATTGGGAAGGGAAATACCTTTAATTTTGGGGGATAAGGTGTCATCCCTCAAAAGGTAATGAAGGGAATTTGCAGCTATAACAAAAGGGAGGGGCAAGGGGGCAGCCTTGTCTGATGGATCTGGATAGCTTGAAGAATCCTGATATGACTCCATTGACTTCTACTGCTGCCCTAGCACCAAGAAGCAGTGTGGATACCTTCTTGCAAAAGGAAACTGGAAACCCAAGGCTCTCTAGCTTACACAGGATAAACTTCCACTCAATTCTGTCATAGGCTTTTTCATAATCAATGAGTAACATAGAACAACTTTGGCCAGAAGATTTGGCCAAGTCTAGTGCTTCCCCACATGTTAAGAGGTTTTCTAGGATGTATCTCCCTTTAACAAATCCTGTCTGGGTGTTATTTATCACTTTAGGGAGAATATTGACAATTCTAAGAGAAAGAGCTTTGGCCAGAATCTTGTACCCTACATTGAGTAGGGTAATAGGCCTCCAATTTTTAATCAGAAGCTTGTCTCCTTCCTTGGGAATCAGTTTAATAAGGCCTGCATTGATTGTAGGACCCAGAGTACCAACATTAATGGCTTCTTTAAAGGTCTTGAGTAGGCTATGGAAAATCCAATCTATATTGCTCTTAAAAAACTCTACTGTAAGTCCATCCGGGCTAGGGGCTTTGTTATTGGCCGTACTTAAGATGGAGTCTTTGATTTCCTTGATAGAGAGGTCCCTTCCTATCAATTCTGCATCCTTACTAAGCTTTCTAGGGATAATACCTTTGATCTTCTGTCTGGCTGTTTCCATGGAGCTACTGTCTTTTGAGGTGAATAGATCATTATAAAATCTTGAGAAGGCATTAACAATATCCTCCTGAGATGTGATATTGGTTCCTTGCTCACTAATACATGTAATTCTATCTCTCACCTCCTTCTTGAGGGTATGGAAAAGGTAATTAGAGCCTCTGTCCCCCAGATTAAGCCAGTTGGCTCTAGCTTGAACTTTAGCAACTTTGGTTTTAATCACTTTGAGGTTTCTTAGGGAATCCCTACAGAGCATAACCTTGTCTAAGAGTCGGGGATCTTGGGGGGAGTTTTGGATTTGCAGCTCTGGCTCTTGGAGCTCCTCGACCAGCTTGAATTCTCTCCTCCTACTATCCTTAGTTGTCTTCTTTCCCACCACTTTAAGCATGGTCTTCCAAGAGTTGGTTGTTTGATTCCATTTGTCAGTTTCCGAATCATGTCTGGCAATATTTTCATTAAACCAAGCAATGATCTTGATGGCAACATGCACATCAGGGTCCTTAAGAAGGGAAGAGTTCAGGGCAAAACTTGTCTTTTTGGCAATAGAGTGTGAATGTTCTGCAATCAGGTGAAAACTAGAGAGAATTGGATGATGATAAGACACATTAAAGGGGTGGACTTTGACACAGTTGTCCACTGGAGGGGGGGGGGGGCAGCTGAAGAGCAGTTTGTTTATATAGAACTTGTCAAGCTTGGAATAGATCCTCTTCTCACCTTTTTGGAAGTTGGACTAGGTGAACCAAATGCCTTTAGATTCACTCTTCTTGCCTGCTAGGGGGTCAAAAAGATTCAACTTCGAGATCATCCTATTCCAGAATATCATCTCATTACCCTTCCAATCAAACCTTAAACCTCTTGATTTGTCTTGGGCCCTCTCTACCATGTTGAAGTCTCCATCAATAATCCAAGGAATGTTGTCTAAGTCAGGGATCCAATTCCAAAGGTCAATTCTGACATTGTGATTGTTGGGGGCATAAACAGAGCATACCTTAAGGGAATTATTACCTTCCTAAAAAATGATCCAAATTGCTCTGTTACAGGGGGAGAATCCCCACCTTCGAACTGCTTTCCTCCATCTTGGACCAATTAAGATAGAAGTGCCTCCCTTACCCTTTTGGTGTTTAGTGGAGTAAGCTTCAGCATCCTTCCAGATGCACTTTAGTGCTATATCAAGTGAAAAACCTATTGCCTTAACCTCTTGCAGCATTAGAATGGCAATCTCCTTGTTAAGCTGAAGAAATCTCTTTACCACATATTTCCTGTCAGAGGAATCCAGTCCTCTGACATTCCAGGAAGCACAGTTAACCACCATGGAGACATTATTTGTTGGAATCCATTGGAGCCTTAAAGCTCCTGAAGCACTGGGGAATTTCTTTCCTTGGCACTTTGCAAGGTTTGGGGTTGCCAATCACATTGGGGGGTCTACCTCTCTTCCTCTTGGTGTAATTCCCCTCCACTTCTTCTAATGGGGTTGACCTCATAGATTTTCTGTTTTTCTCTCTCTTATCATTATCTCCTGAGGTGAAGATAAAAACCTCTGATTCCACATTGCTCAACCGTTCTTGACATATCTTGATTTTTCCCTCGTCTAGGTCCAGATCCTCCTTCTGTTCTACCTCCACCCCCATCATATCTGTAGCTAAGGAGGGTAGCTCTGCAACTTCCTTCCTCCTAGGAGAATACTTCCAAATGTCAGGCGGGGGGGGGGGGGGGAGGAGGGGGGGGGAGGTGTAGGAATCACTACCACTGAGAAGCCATTAAGCTTGTCAGCCTGATCTGGAGGTGGGGGTACTCTGCCCATCCTAAGCTCTTCATTGAGATCAAGGAGATCAGCTGAAATAGGAGAGCTAGGCGGGAGAGAGAAGCTGCTAGGGCTACAAGTATCACGAGGGTAGGAGGCAGAGCTAGAGTGTCTCTATCGGGAGGGAGAATAGAGTAGACCTTCCATTTAGGTTTAGGTATGGATCTAACCATGTCGACCTTTAATTGAATTCTTTCCAGAGCAATTTGCTGAGCATTCTTAGTCCTATGTTTAGGTATCGGGGGCTTGCAATTGGCTTTCAACCCAAAGTCTAGGTCTTTGGAAGTTCCTAGAAGGCTTCAGGAATCTCAGAGTTGGTAGGTGGGGGTAATGGTTGATGATCAAACTGCCCTTTAAGTTTGTCTAAGGTATCAGCGAGAGCGGCAAAGTCTTGCATCCAACTCTTGGGAGAATTATTCTGTTCCGGACTGAGATCAATTACAACTTCTGGCTTGAGCATAGGTGGGGTGTTGGATTGAGGGGGTGCATGGGGTTCCTCATTGGAGCTATGCATGGTGGTATCGGAAGAGGGCTTAGTTGTCTTGCTAGGAGCACCAACGGTTGGGATGCGTTTACTGAGAATGGGACAGTCCTGTTTCTTATGCCCTTCTTTCCTACAAAGATAGCGATTGTTGATCCCTCCCAGAAAGGTAATGGGGCAAATAATGGGAGATCCACCAAGGTTGAAATGGAGGGACTTCGGGAAGTCGACGCCAGGTTTGAGGGAGATTAGCACTCGAATGTGAGTGTGGGGAATTAAAACATTTGACTGGTCTATTCTCAGAACTTTGCCAACCGGTTCAAGCGCCTGTGGAGTCAGACTAAGCAAAAAGGGGGGAAGATTTCCTATCACTAACCATCTAGGGTTGGAGAGAGCAAGAACTTCATTGTGTGAGGCCTCTAAATTCAAAGGGGCCTACTTTCCAGAATTGCCTATCTACAATAGCCTTCTGAGACTTTGGGTCACAAAAAAATAACAGAAATAAACCTTTTTGAATCATTCTGCAGTAAGAAAATTGAAAACCGAATTTCTGAAACCACACCTATTGAAACCAATCATTAAGGATCGCTCTAGAAGGAATTCTAGAAACATTAACAACAACGAAGAAAATAGCAGTTTCTCTAAGTCTATTTTTCTCGAGTTCTATCGCAGAATGCATTTGGGGATTAGGTTTGATAACGAGCTTGGGGGTCGTCAGAATCTTACTTCCAACTCCTGCGCTTGATTCTGTGGCTTGGGCGATGGACGAGAAGAATTGCGCTCAATCTGGTAGTGTCCTCTCATCCTGGACAACTTGCTTGAACGACTTGGGTTTCTCTTGGGACCTTCGTTGTCCATCTCCTATGCTGGTCTGGCTGCTCTCCTCAATTGGTGTGAGATCAGCTCTAGTTTTCTTAGGCTCAATAATGATGCTGCGAAGGGTTTTATCAAGGGCATTGTTGCCGCCTTCTTTCAAGCAAGGGAAATTAATGTCATTAACTTCCTTGGGAGATGTGGAGGCCATAATGGCTCACCCAAGCCACATGCGCGGGAGGTACAACAAACCGTTCAATCTGCTTACCCTAGTTGCAGAGTGAAATCCTCATCATCTTTTACCTAAAAAAAAAATAAAAAATAAAAATAAATCTACCATTTTATAATTAATTTGAAGTTCAACTCATTGATTAATATTAGGTTAGGATTTGGTTTACATCTCTATTATCTATTTTTAGCATAATATGATCAAAATATACATAAAATTGCCTAAGTTTCTAGGGTTCTTGATTGGGACATTATAGTGGTATCTTTGCCTAACAATAGTATTTTCAGTTTTTGGTTTGGTTAGTATAAGTATGAACGATGGTTTATTTGCCCAACAATGGTATTGCTAATTTGTCATCCAATTGAACAAGTACATGTAACTCTAGCATTAGTGCAATAATTCAAAATTGCTCCATGAAAACAATTTAAAGTCAACATATTGGTTTTCCTTATTGTAGTAAAATTGTTTCCATTGCATAGAATATGTTCGATCGATTTCAATTGTACAATTTTGCTGAAAGTTATGGTAATGCCAATGCTTGTCTATTGCTGATTTCATGTGTCAACTCATCAAAAGAACATTAAGTTTTTTGTCCCCAAGTAAAAGACTTATAAGTTGAAGCGACATAATGTAAAGGAGCTCCAGTTGTAGAAAGTGATACAATCAAATCACTCAAATATTGGATAAGTCCCATGATTTTTCATGTGTTGGCACATTGAAGGCTTTGTCTGATTGAGATTGACTTCTTTTATCTAGTTAGTCCTTAACTCCCCACATCATAAGGAATAGCCCTAGTAGACTAGTGATTAATTCATTGAACAACTTGCGTTGTGTTAAAACATGCAAAATCTTTTTCAAATGCTTGAAGTGTTATTCCCATGTTGAACTAAGAACTAGAGTCACATGGAGATGAAAGATATGTTGAGTACAAGAGATGGGCACTAAGATGAGGTCCATTCACATAAATATAAAAATAAATTAATATAGTGTAATAAGATATGAATTCCAATTTTACATAAATTACATATGGTTTATTATGACCCGCCACCACTGTGGAGATGAGGATTAAGATGTGGTGTCAATTTTCCAAAATATAAAAATAAATTAATCTATTGTAATAAGATATAGATTTTAGTGTTACATATATAACATATGGTTTATTATGACATGCTGCTACCATGGATTAGTCTTAAATCAAATGATTTTTTTTTTAAAAATGTGCATTTCTCAATCATGCATATTTTTATCTGTGTATATCATTTTTTAAAAAAGTGTCTTGTAAACTTTTTAATGTGACTGGTGATGCTAGCATGACACACCCTATGGGCCCACGTGAAACACTTTTGACTTGGAGCTATGAACTAGTGAGGCCACAAACATGGGACTTCATTCTCATTTAACAAAGCTGAGGCCCAAACCTGCGAGCACATTGGATCAGTGAAGGCACAAGCCTGCAAACACAATGGCCCAACAGAAGTTTGAACCTTGATGAGGACAACACCACCACCACCACTTAACTAATACACTAAGTGGTGAACCCCATCTCTTCATAACATTAACACTATGGGTATTGATCATAAAATTTCTACTTACAAAAAAGCTTTAAATTTCTCACGCGAAAGTTAGAAATTACATGTTTATTAATGTTCACTGTGCTTCGTTTACTCTCTTAAATTAGTTATTAGAACTTAGGGAATAACCAATACAATTTCTATGGTATATCTAAGCAAATTTATGTGGAATTTTTGACTTCTCATGGCACTTTTTTGAGAGACTATAGATTCTAGGAAACATGATTTGAATTCTCTTAATTTATTGAGATGTCCCTAAATGCTTATGCTTTTCTTACTTGTATTGCATCTGTTCCATATGTGCATTGACTAGCGAACAGTACACCACAAGCATCAAGTAGAACACCATTTATGTTTCATCCATGCAGTCTATGTTAATGCATAAATTGATGTTGAATCAAGTGGAGTGGTTTTGCAGACTTTGGTGTGGCCTTTGCCTAATGCATCACTATTACCACTAAATTTTTTTTGCGTGAGTATTGCATCTACGCATATGTGCAATGTCTAGCAAACCTTACATGACAAGAATCAAGCTGAACTATATCTACTTATACATCACCAATGCAGTGTCCAGTATTGCCAAACTTGAACTTCCATTGTTTGGGAACCTTAATTTCTACTCTTGTTTGGGTACTTCAACATCATGCATGGTCATGTGTGCTAAGGCCCAATTTGATTACTTGCCTCTTGGATCCGGTGGTGTGTTTTTGTATACTTTGGTTTGGCTGTTGCATGTAAAATTACCACTTAATTTTACTCTTTTTCCTATCAAGTTATATAAGAATCAAAACTGATTGGTTTCTTAAATTCCTTATATTTAGTTATCTAGGTTATATTATTGAAATCTGGAGATAAGAATAAATCTGTTGGAAATAAGCCATAGGGGACAGTAGCTCAGTTGGTAGAGGACTCCAGCAACAAATGGAAGGTTGTAGGTTCGAGTCCTAGTTGGTCCAAATGAGCAGCAGCTCAACAAGTGGTATCAGAGCCAGGCTAGGAGCCTCAAGCACCTGCAGTGTGGCTTAAGGTGGGGTGTTGGAAATAAGCCACACCTGGACTGACAATGGGCTGGCCAAGAGGGGCCAGTAGCTCAGTTGGTAGAGCATTCCAGCAGAAAATGGAAGGTCCTGGGTTCGAGTCCTAGCTGGTCCAAATGAGCTCCAACAACATCTCCCACCAAATGCATGACTGTATAATTTAGAACAAGCAAAAGTGATCTGTGCTTCTTCACATAATTGATGAAGGCTGGAGCTTATCTCTGGTTGGCAAGGCCAGTTGTTGTGCTGATCAGCATTGATCGCTCCTTTGTATTGCTGGATTTCCAATTTGACTTCCACCTTCAAGGGCTGTTGCGGTGGGTCACTGCTTCATTTACTCGGGCCCAGTCTTTCTCTTTGCCTTTGGGTTCTACTCATTCCTTGCATCCTCATGATGTTTGGATCACAAGGGTTTTGCAGATTGCAATTTGGCCTTCATCCGACTTTATCTTGTCAAGATTGTCCATTGATTGAGAGATGCTTGCTACATCAATTTCCAGCTTGAAAAATCTCTCCTGATGCATGCCATCTATCTCTTCTTGACATCATTGAATGCAATATATGATAGTAGTAATTACTGCTTTTATAACTTTAAATTTAACTGAGCTGCCTACTCATGTCATTGAATGCAAATGATGGAACATAGAAAGAAGATTGAACACTTAACAAGCCACCCATGATTATCTAAATATAACTTTTTGAGAAATCTTACATGGGAAACCGAAACCTTCAACATGGGATATGTGTGGCATTGCAGATTACAGGAAAGGATTTTGACTCAGCATATTAAGACAACTGTGGAAGAAAAAGCAATCTTCCCCAAATGACCTCCTCTTTCTCTCCAAATACAACCAAGACATCGCTACTCTACACCCCTAAAGGCCTTTCTGCAGTTCCTTGTGCCTTTCTAATGCCCAGTAACAAGCATATTGATGCCATTATACAAAATAGAATGTTACAGGCTTCAAGTTGACATGAAAGATGGAAGAGACAGGCTCATGAAGTATTTTTAGTTCTATATTAATTTTATTATGGATTTTGTGCACTTTAGAGATTAATTAATATTCATACCTTGCATATACCTGTATAGAATCTCATCTACACTTTTTGTAACTTGTAGCCTTTGTAGGAGATAGCCGTATTTTGAAGTTTGGTTTACTGTTGGTTTAAATCACCTCTTAAACATGCCATAGAAACCTCCCAGTAATTATTTAATTTTCTTTTCTTTTACATCTTTCACTTGATATGAATTTTCCTTTCTGATGCATTGCAGGGAAGAGGTCATTCAAGTAAGGTGGAGTCCAAAAAATGAAACAATATTGGCTTCCTCTGGTGGTGATCTAAGACTTATGGTCTGGGACCTCAGCAGGTTGTTTTTTTTAATTTCCTCTATCTAATTCATAGTGACCTTTCCCAATCTTCAATTTGTTTACTGATGGTACTGAATCTTACAGAATGTATAAAATCTTCACACTGGCTTGTGTGATTTTTATTTCTTCAAATTGTCATATATTAACCTGGTATTGGAAGGGGAGGAGTTAAAATGGGCTGCATATGGAAATATGGGAACTGTTTCTATTCAAAACAAATTAAGATATAAATTAGAGATAATAGACTATAGTTGATCTGAAAATTATTACTTGAACTCAAAATAACTGATCAAATACTAGCAGAGGAGCCAGAAACTCCTCTGTACCTCCTTGGGTGCGTGTATCCCTGTATCCAATTTGGATACTCATACAATACGGCCTGGATACATGTTGAATACCCTACCCGTGTGCCCAAAAAACCTTAATTTTCCAACTGTGCCGAATACTATGTGATTTGATTATTTTTCAAATTTGACGCAAATCTTCCCAAATTTAAGTTAAAAAAACTTCATTCATACAATTTTTTAAAAAGATTTTGGTATAAACAAAACCTACACCAAATGAGAAAGATAAATGAAATGTTTTTCCTTTTCAGTGACCCATTATTTTGGGTTATCTTCCAATGCAACTCTACTATTTTTGCATATTGTGAAGTGTTAAATTAACTTATAATTATTTATGTAGCATTTATGTGTCTATATTGCTTTTGAATTAATGAAAATCTCCTCTAATAACTTAGAAAATTGTGTTAAATATGTGTATGTGTTTCTTATTAATATCGTATCCAGCAATATCCATATGGGGGCCTTAAAAAATGATTGTATCCGTATCCGATACTGTATTTGTATCTAAAAATCTCCTCTAGTAACTTTGAATACTAGAAATGTTATTTTTAGCCAGAATAAATCTGATATGTCCAAATAGGTATTACTATTTATCAAGGAGACAACACCATTCTTAAAAACCTACAAGAAGTTGTAGGCATGGTCACGGGTAAAGGTTTCAATGCAAAAACTTTTTTTTCAAACTCAATGTCAATTGCATCCATTTCATGCTCTTTACAAGCATTAGTTCGATTCATCCTTTTTATTTAGGTAGACTGTATATCCTCCTACCACACATGAAGGTGTGCCAAGTAGAATTCCTTATCGATGATGCTTGTGGACCCTATGTCTCTCTGCTGTATTCTACTGAAGTAATCTTATCTTGAGCTAGGTGGACATTTTTCAATCGCCATTGGTTTCTTAATCCCCTCTTTTTACCTCAGAAGATTTTTCAATGCGGTAGCAGCAACTTTGTTGATCCTGTCACTTATAGTCCTACTTCTACACCTCTCGCTTGGTGCCCAGATCTTTATGTGCAAGAACTTTTGAGGGCCAAGAAGAGGTTGGAACTTCTAGAGGCTAAAGAGCGAGAAAGTAGCCTCAATACACATGTTCTAACTGCAGCAAATAAATCTCTTACAGACAATAACAATGTCTTAAAAGATCAAATCTCAATGCTGCAAGAAACACTTTTAGCAGGGAAGCTTGAATGGCAGAACATGAAGGATGAATGGAAAAATTTGAGTGCTACATTGGAAGCAAACAAGGTCACAGCAAATACCGAGCCATCTCACAATAAGGAGAGAACGATTCTTCACACGAGTTTGCTGGGAAAGGCAAAGGTTGAAGAGGAGAGGAGAAGTTTTTCAGAGGTTACCAAAACTTGGGATAAAAACAGCAAACACCTTGCTCTTGCAAGTGAAGAGGCAAAGATTCGTGTGAAGAACACACAAGACAGAGAGGTCAAGGAAAGGCAGCTTAGGGCATCCAATATAATTATCAAAGGGATAAAAGATTATGGTGAAGGTAAACATACCCTTGACTTAACGAGGGACTTCCTACAAGAAGTGTTGTTGTGGCAAGGTCAAATCTGCCAAGCTTGGAGGGTTGGAAAATCACACGCTGAGAGAAATAGGCCAATCAAGGTAGTCATGCCCAGTGTTAGCGACAAACAAAATCTACTGAGCAAAAAACAGCTCTTGAGGGGTTTTCGCTTCTTTTTAGAGGAGGATCTAACTATGAGGCAGCAAGAAGAAAGAAGGATGGAAATGGAAAAAATCAGAACAGCTAGAAATGAAGGCAAAAGGGCTTGGATGTTCAAGGGAAAAACAATTATTGCCCCTTTTGGCCACTGCCCCAATGAAGAGCAGCAAGTAGGCAACAAAGGTGTGACAACAAACGCTTTATCATTCAGTGATACGACAAGATCAACACTCATAGTGATAATAACTCAACTCCGAGTCTTCCACATCAAAACAAATAGCAATCAAGCTCAACCCAGGCTTCCTTAAGTTTAGTTTGTTGGAATTGCAAAGGTTATCCGTGGAGGTGTGGACCTGGGTTAGGACCTATTGCGGAAGGCAAAGACATTATTTGTCTCATAGAGATGCATGAGCATGAGGGATGTAAGACCCCATTGTTAGAAGACTACTGGAAGTTGGTAGTGTGGAATGAGGCAGCGGGAAATGGTAAAAGTCATGGAGGCTGTTAGGCCATTTTTCTGTCATAGCAAAAATCCTATGAAAATGGCCTCTTCCCTGCAAATGTTTTTGTAAAAATGTCCTGCCCTGTGTTCTTCATGTTGTCATCTTGCTCTAGTCCAAATTGCACATGCTGAATCGCAAAACCCAAAAAGTTATTCAAGTTTGGTCCTGCAAGAAAAAGATCCAACAGAGGCATAATGGTTCTAGTAAAAGAAAGGGAGGGTCGTGTCATTCAGTTGGAAAAGACAGATTCTAATAAACAATTTATATGGCTCAAAATTGTGGAAAATAACAGTCTTCTTAGGATCGCAGCCTGTTACTTTGCTCCATCGGTATCTAAAACTTATAAAAAGTGTGGATTAGATCACAATGACCTCTATGTTGCATTAAAGAAAGATGTTGCTGTTTTTTCGCAGCATGGGGATGTTCTTCTTGTTGGAGATTTCAATGCTAGGACAGCAAATTGGCAAGCAAGTATTTTCAGCTCCAAAGAAAATGATAACCCTATTTGGCTCACAGAAGAGAGAAAACATCAATGGGAAAGAATATCTGATGATGCTAAAGGCTCCAATCGTTTTGGGGAAGAATTGATCACTCTATGTGGGACATTTGATCTAATAATTTGTAATGGTTTGGCTAAATGGGCTAAGTTGGGCAATTTCACTTGCAACACATACAACGGGGCAAGTGTGGTGGATTATGTAATTTGTTCGCAGAATTTGTATGAGAAAATTGAAGAAGTTGAAATTGGGGAGCACATATGGGATCTCAAATCAGATCATAGACCGCTGTACATAAATTTGTATTGGGCAAAGGATACGCAGTTTGGGGCAAAAAACCAAGGCCCTCAACATCCTCCTTCTCAGGGCAAAATTCTGTTGACTTTAGAAAACGGTAACATTTTCAGAGCTACTCTTGAGAGGCTTTGTATGGGACATCCTATGTATAAGCATGTTGTTAATAACCATGCTTTATCAAGTTTGATTAATGAGGCTCTCTGAAAATGCAAGAGAACAAAAAGTAGAAAATCTGAAACTAATTGTTTTCTAGCCAATGCATGGTTTGATAAGGAATGCAAGAGGGCTAAGAAACCTAAGGGAGTCAAATAAAACAAACCTTGACATTAAGGCCTACAAACAGATCCTAAAGAAGAAAAAAACCGATTTTATGTTCACTAGGAGAGAGGAGCTAATTTTCTTGGGCAGAAATAACCCCAAACTTTTTTGGAAAGAACTCCAGCCAAGGAAGAAGCAAACTGAAAATAATATTACTGCCACCCAATGGTTTGAATATGCTAAGAAACTTTATGAACAAGAAGGTGGAGTGGGCCAGCCACCCTTGGTCAACAATACTGCAAATCTTTTCACCGTACAGGAGATAGAGATGGGGATTAAGAGGCTGGGTGTGGGTAAAGCAAAAGACCTTGTTGAGCTTCAAGCAAAATATTTGAAGTGGGGTATGAAAACTCTTGCACCGCACATCACAGAAATCTTCAACAAAAGCTACCAAGAGGGGTTTCCTAAAGATTGGACAATCAGCCTTGCAATACCACTTTTTAAGAGTGGTGATGTCAACAACCCCTCCAACTACAGGACTATAATGATCAATCCCCTCTTTGCTAAACTTTTTGGCAGCATGACAGAAACTAGGATCAGTAAATGGGCGGAAGAAAACCATAAACGTGCAAAAGGGCAAGCTGGTTTTAGGCCAAAGCACTCGACGGTTGATCATTGTGTCACTCTGAGACACATTATTGAAAAAGAGTGGGAGAAAAAGGAAGAGGTTTTTTGTTGCTTTGTTGACTTTAAAAAGGCTTTTGACACTGTCCCTAGAGACAAGCTTTGGCTTAGGATGGAAGAATTGGGGATTCCTATGCATCTCAGAGCTGCTGTTCATAGGATGTATGAAGAGGTGAAAGTCAAAATCAGAACATCAGATGGCATTTCCGAATGTTTTAGGAGCGATATTGGGGTCAAACAAGGTTGCCCTTTATCTCCTACTTTGTTTGGTTTTTATATCGATAAACTTGAAGAGTGGTTAAACATGCAAAAGGGTGAAGGTATTCAACTAGGTGAATTTGTCATAAAGCTGCTCCTCTACGCGGACGATCTCATTTTGATTGCCAAATCTGCTTGTGGTTTGCAAGAACATCTATCTTCTCTTGAGAGCTTTTGCAGAATGGTGGGGATGCAGGTCAATATCAACAAGACTAAGGTTATGGTTTTCTCTAATAATAAAAAACAGCATCAACATGAGTTTTACTTCAGTGGAAGTGTTTTTGAAGAAGTTGCGGAGTATAAATACCTCGGCATTGATTTCAACAAAAAGCTAAGTTGGTCTGGTTGCAGGAATAAAAGGACATTAGGTGGGTGGAAGGCTTTTTATGCTCTTCAGAACAGGTGCCGTGAAGCGGAGCTTTGGGATTGGAAAACTATTCAAACCTTGTTTGGTCTTCTTGTGCTGCCGGTTGTTCTTTACGGGTGTGAATTATGGGCCAGCAACACTACAATAGCACAATGGAAACAAATCGTAGGAATCCAAAAACGTTTGATCACAAGCAAATTTAAAATCAAAAGCACCGTTCCATATGGTATCATGCTAAATGAAGTGGGGGCTGCACCTATCGAGGCACTTGCTATGGTTTGCCTTATAAGCTACCTAAAAAGAATTGAAAAAATGGAAGAAGATAGATGGCCTAAAGTTGTCTTTAATGATACATTGTGTAAACGAAAAAGGACATGGATGCAACAAAACATCAAATGGATGAGTAAATGGAATATTCAATTCAATATGTGCCCCACAAATAACAAAGAAATAAAGGACTTTGTTATGGAGAAATTCTACAAGAGAAATTGGGGGAATGAGATCGGAAGGAAGAAAATATATTATATAAATGAGTTCAACCCCGCATGTGATCAACTCCAAAAAGCGTACATAGGAGCCAACATTTCTTGGAGTGCTAAAATTCTTATTGCTCAGCTGAGAACCAACTCTCACCAACTTCGTTGTGAGACCGGGCGTTGGAAGAGGCCAAAGGAGGCTTGGGAAGAGAGAATTTGCAAGTTTTGCAATTCTGGGAAAGTGGAAACTGAACAGCACTTTATTTTAGAATGTGAGGCCTACAAGGACAGCAGAGATAAATTTGCGTATACTATATGTGATAGCTCTTGGCATAACCTATTTAGCAAAGAGTACATTGAGCAACTAGGTGGACTCATCATCAACTTGCACAAGAAATGCACGGAGTTACTTAAGTCTGCTTAAGTTGTCTTGCTGTCCCATAGGCTATTTTTAGCCTCGCGGACGTTAAAATTCTATCTATCTATCTATCTATCATCCATTTTCCTCAGATACCTTTGGAATTGCTTCAATAAGATTCAGTCTTGTCTTTGTCAATGTTTGCCTCGTCAAAATTCAATTTCTTAAATTCAAATGGATTCACTTCTACAACCTTATTCATTTAACATATTTCTCTCACTCGGCTCCCAATTTCCGTTCCTCATCAACATTTGGTTTTGCTTCCTGTTGCGTTTCTACTGTGGTATGTCCATCCTCCCTCCTATTGCCTTTTCTTTATGAGAGTGCCTTTCATTTGACTGTTTTGTAGTCTTTAGGATCATAGCTTTAAAAAAGAAACAACCTTCCAAAATGTTATGGAAGAAGATTCTGAATCTGTTAAGCAACATGAAAGGCTTGTTCTGATAATTCTTGTCGTCTAATAAAGCAAAATGCACCTCATTTATGTCACCACCAAAAGGGTGGCCAAACATAAGCACACTAACATTTTTTTCAGTAGCATTATTAGCCGCTAAAGGGAATAAAGTATTTGGTTACTGAAATTTAATTTTAATACTTTATTGTAAGAGCTTTCTCTAATTTAATTTTAATACTTCATTGTAAAAGCTTTCTCTTAGATTGGGAATTGACCTGCATGAAATAGCTGGTGAACATAATTTGTCTTATTGAGGCATCCATCCCACCTTCTCTATCATATTATTAGCAACAACAAGTTGAGTAGTTTTCTCTGTTTTTCTTCAACTATAATTGAGTGGTGGGTGAGTGGTTGCTAGTCTGTGTTTTTGTTTTAATTTGGTAAATGATATGAGACTTGGTCAGAGTTATTTAAGTACTTGCTCTTGTTTGATGCCTCACAACATTTATTTCTTTGTAAGTTTGCTCCAGCTGGCATATGCTGCTAATACTTTGTCAAATTGTCTTATTGGAAGTTCTATCCGATTTCCCAATGTAGGAAGTCCCTGAACTTGAGGCTCAAAGAAGTTATTAAAGCAACAGATAAATTCTCAAAGTGTTACTGGTCACAGTTATATTCCTTCTAGTAATGATTATGCCTGGTTGGTAATGGAAATATTTTGGCTTTCTTACTGGTTTATATTTTTTTATAAAATCTCTGTTATTGCTGATCCACCTTCCTAATTAAAAATTACTTAACTGTTCCATGGTTAGTGTTTTAAAAAAGGTCTATCTGAATATAGGATTATACCTTTTTTCTAGTCCGACTTATAAGCAGGATGTCCAGTTAGGCTTAGCTTCTGATTAGCCATCCCTGTATTTTTGAAAGATGTGCTTATACTCATATAGCTAGGACTTGTTCCATGGATTAATTCATTTGTATGTATCAAGTCAAATGATCATCTTGGCTTTTCAAATAAGTGACCCTAACAGTTATTTTGATAAAGGTTCGTAGAGTAAGGATTTGAGACTGCTAATAATCTTTTGCTTTTGATTATTTCTTCTGTTACCAAAATGATTCATTTTCTTTTTAAAATTTTCTTTGTTAACTACTTGTACCTACATTTTTTGATGACCATATTTAAACGTAATGTAGCTGTACCCTTAATTTATATACTCACACACCTTATTTCAAAATGATATGCTCATCTTTATATTCAACATCTTCTAGTGGCTAGGGCTAGGTTGTTTTGAAATTAATTGCAATTATTTGGTATCTGAAGTGAAGAATTGGAACAGAATGCATGTATTGTCGTTTCACAAATAGTAAGTGTTGATTCCTACAAAATGGCATAAAAGTTCGAAGGCTTTATGTATCAGAAATCCAAATATCATCTAACCGCTGGTGCTAATAATTTTAGGTTTGTAGTAAATTTGGTGCAAGTGTATTATTGGTAGTTGCACATTCGGCATGATTGAAATCCAGGTGAGGTTCTGCCATTAGCTTTATTTTAATGCCTTAATGGCATTCTGCAATAAGACCATTATCATTCATGGCATCTGCAATACAACCTCATGTGTGCCAAATATCTATTTATTCATAGGGATGTAATGGTCCAAAAAGTCCACAAATGTGGTTAAATCTAGGAATTTCACAAGAAGTTCCTAGATATTTTGCAATGATCTACTCATAATACCATAGGGTGACTTAAAAGGTAAAAGGTCAATGTCAAGGTAAAGTAGATTTTTAGGTCCCAGCCTTGCCAGGGTGCCTTGAAGTTGAGGGCATATGTGACCTTCCTTGTGATAACAAAGGACCCTTCGACGTTATTTTCTATGCATTTCAAATTTTTTGCAATGACGAACTGAGAAAAATGAGCCATTGCAATCCATTTACATCATTCAATCACATTGCACATCCAGTACAAAAACAATGCATGGTAATATTTGACAACCAGCATAATTCTCAGTTTAAATCTGTCATGCATAAACTGTGAAAGCAGTATCGCCTATTACTCCATAGTATTTATATTTATATTTTGATTCAATCCTCTGACCAATAGCAAGATCTTTGTCTTTGAGTCCACCTGTCAAGATGTAAAAATAGCTTATTTATATCACTGAATTTATTTTTGATCTATATCATTGTTTTTTTCTTAGGGTCACAATGAGTTAGTTAAATGATCAGGAGGATGAGTGTGAAATGGGCATTGAATTGGGGGAGGGGAAAGAAGACTGAAAGTTAAGGTGGTAATGCTTTGCTTTTTGATTGTCCTTAAAAGATGTTGGTTTAGTGTGTCATTGGTCTATTCAACAAGCAAAACCCTATGCTAGAGTTTGCAATATCCCTTTACACAAACAAAGCCCCATAATTTAGGGCTTTTGTAGCCTTGAATTGAAGGACATCCTTACAAGTTCAGTGCACACATCCTGCATTTATCAGGTGAAAGGTTAGGGCTTTTTAAAAAAATCTTAAACTTGAGGAGAGGGCATAAATGATTAGATTGAATGGTGCAGATGTCTTGATATCATATGGTACTTTCTTTAGGACTTCCAGAGGGTTACATGGGGATGCATCCTTGGGGTTTCTCAAGTGTACCAATCTGCTTATCTTCCACATCTTAGTTATGTGGAGAGGATTAGGAAACATCCTAGAGCCCTTTCTATTTTTCTGAACATGGGGCATGTTTTTGTTGGTGACATGCATTATCTATGTAGCTGTCAAGATAGAAGGAGCTATAAATTACAACATTCCTGGTTTTTTGGTGGAAGAGATAACAAAATATATTAAGGAAGTGCATAAATGTAGAGAGACCTCTATGTTTAGTTCAATGTTTTTCCATGTTCACAGGTGTTTTGGGGACTGGGATGGTGGGACAGTGAGGGGTGTGTTTCAGGGACAGCTATATATATATATATATATATACACAGAGAGAGAGAGAGAGAGAGAGAGAGAGAGAGAGAGATTGTTTCTTGTGCAATAGTGGCACTAGACATTCTAACCTTTGGTTTGTTGAATGTAGTACCTTGAAGATTAAAAAATTGAAGCTACTATTCTTGAAGTATGTTTCCCTCCTTGAGCTATACACTTCAAAGGGCCTTTTTAAACCCCTCCATTACCTATTCAACTAAGTTTAAGTGAATACCACTTGGGATTAAGAGCATAAGCAACCATATGAAGGGGGTGTTCATTGTCTTTCATCGCTTTGTTAGAATAGGCCAAATATGCTCCTCGTAGTTGTAAATCTAGGATTTGTCTCAAATTGCTTGCATCATTTAATCAATCATGCTATCGTAAGTCTCATAAATCTCTTCTTTTGTCTTTGATTCAGTTTACCTTCTGCACTCTGCACAAACCACCATGGATTGTGGAGCATTGGGTTCCTCGCCATCTTCAACAAAATAAAATAATTAACATATCTAATCCCACTTGGTTTGAGGAATTTTCCTTCCGAATAAGATCTAAATAACGGTAGTGAAGATGTGATGGTTATATACAAACGTATGTATGTCTCTACTTCAGCCACTGTTGTTTTTGCCCGATCTAGTTTTCCAATCTCTCTCAAATCATCACTCGAAGCATGTACACAACTTGGAGCCCAAAAAATATGTTTGCAAATACTCTCAGCCTCAAACAAGTTTACTTACAAACACGAGCAAAGTTTGTCACAACTTGCACAACATTGGAAGATTCAAAATGCTATATAGCTTCTTTCAAAAGGTCGAATTGGTAGTCAATATCCTTCGATTCCGTAGAGCAATCAATAGCTTTAAGAAAGTATGAACAAACAACACATGTAAAAATAATATTAGTGAGTAGCCGACTTTGAATATTAGTCCACCATCCATGACAATAGAAAAACCACTCCTAATCCATGTTTTTGTCATCTCCACCGTCAATATTTTCACCATTAGATATTGTTTGTTAAGGAGGAAGGTCTGTAATCAATGTTTCCTAGGGGAATATAAGAGGCTCCGACTGCTATTGCATCTCTCAATATGCCTCTAAAAAATGGAGATCTTGCCAAATGAAACGTGATGGCATGGGCATATAAAAAAATAGCCATTGATCATTTACCTGCATATGTGTTTTGCAAATTCAATAATCTGCCACTATAGTTTTCTCGCTTGTAGTAGAAGTGGACTTCTTTTTCCATCTATATAACCCCTCTCTAGTTGATATAGTTGAATGCTCTTTAGTAGATTGTAATTATAGGGATGAATGTTTCTTAGTAGTTATAGTAGTGTTTTCCTCACTCTTCCCAACCATATTTTCCATTTCAGCCCTTTCTTCCAATGATATAGCATTACAAACTCTAATTCCATGTCCACTCCCACGCAATAAATGGTGTACAACCCTACTACAATTCTCATGATTATTAGTTTTGCATACATGTAACGACTAATGCTTGTTGCCCCTTCTATTTTTACCCTTATTGTAACAAGGGTTTTGGGGGATTTAAAGGGACTTTTGCAAATTTTTTCCCGTAAAGCATGATTTTTGATTTTCAGAAGAACGAGAACCTCCAACACTTCTTTCATCTTTCATTTTTATTTACTTGTTCACTACCCATTTCATTGCCATCATTTTTGCTAGCGCTTATTTCTTATGTCAAATATATTTCAAAGGTTCATAGTGCTGTTAAATTGCAACTTTTAAGTTTTTTGTGAGATAAGTAAAATAAAATCATAAACTCACTTTAGCTAAATCCTAGTCAAATACTTTAATAACACCACTTCGAGAGTCTAAAATTTGTGGAAGGTGAATAAGTCTCTAAAATTGGTGCAAGTATCCAATGACAACACTGTATAACCAAAGTGAAATTAAATTTGTGGCAGAGCTTTTTCTTAGTTTAGGGTTGAATAAGGGGCACATAAGGGTTTATGGTTCCCCCTCACCCCTTTTCAAACAATTTTTAAATAATTGTTTGTTTTTATTTCATTTTTAACTCATAAAAATTATGATCAGCTTTAGTGAGATTTGGCAAAACCTTAATGGTCGAGGGATGTCTCAAGTGTCCTTGACCACCTCATTGATGACTAAATTTTGCTTAGATGTTTCCTTCATTCCCATTTTCATATTGTTTTTTTGGGGATGGCTAGGAGATGTCCCTTGTCGTCCCGTTGTTTGGGATATTATATATTGTAAACTACTCAAGAAGGTCAATGATGACAATAGGATCACTATGGAAACCATACAATAGTTTGGGCCTAAGATGTGACATTGTTGGCTAGATTAAAGATCATCACTATTGTCATCATTCATGGTGAGAAAGGAAGTAGTGTAGGAGAGGATTTTAATGGCATACCCAAATCCAAAAAATTCAACATGTGAAGAAAAAGTGAAAAACTAGTGGGCTATGTTTGTAAGTAGGAATTGGGTGATGAAGGTAATGGAGAGAAAGAAAAGAAAGGCCTCTATGTTGGTGAAAAGAGAACCTTTGGGAATTAGTGAAGAAGAGATGAAGCCAAGTAAGATGCAAATGGTAAAGCACTTGAAAAATTTAATGGAAAAGAGGGAAAAATTGACTAGTGAGGAAGAGAAAGAACACACCATATTCATTTTGTAGAGTGGAAAGAAGAGGTGTAACTTACTTTTGGAGAAGAGAACAATCCAATGGTGAACAAGATGAACAAAGTGAACAAATTGGCAATGGAGATTGATAAACAAGGGCTAGGAGTGGTGACAACAAGCCATCCAATAGAATAGGATAATAAGAATTGCAGTTAGGCAAAGAGACAAGTACATTTTTCATGGGAGTAAGAGAAAGGGAGACATGCCATAGGGCCACACGTAGTTAAGAGTCTTGTTGTGAATGAAGCGTCAACAATGTTGTAAAAGAGAAACTCTAGTAATGAAGGAATATAAGGTGGAGGTGCTGTAAAGCTCAATTTAAGATGAGGGATTGGTACTAGGAAAATTTTTGATAGCTCCTCTAAAAATGTTGAAGACCTATATAGTTATGATTTTGATTGTGATTGAGTTTGCAAGGAGATCGTTTATGTATGCACATACACCATAATTATTGGATGCAAAGGTAAAACATTGACTAAGTAGTTTTTGGACTCAGATTAATGGTTGATATAGTTGAAGGAAGAAGAGTCGATATGTTGGCAATGGGGAAAGAGTGGAGGCCATATATAGTTGGAATGGTAGTAATTCTTGAGAAAAACATGATATTTTGTTTAAGGAATACATCAAAATACTAGCTGCTACCCTAGTCCCACAAGTACAAGATTGCAGGTTGATGGAAGTAGTAGAAAAGTTAATTATAGCTGTGATGGGCACACAGTTATATTTGGGGGGAGGGGGTTTGTGAGAATCAATATAACAATATTATTTTTAACCTTCTAAAACTTATTTAATTAGTTCAAGATTCAATCTAAATTAGGACATATAAGAAATCAAATGAGCAACACAACAACAATAAAGTTTATGGGGAAACCCTTGCGGAAGAATACCATGGCAAAAATATTTCTTGTATTAATCTTCTTGTTACAAATTTTGTAGGCACCAACCTATTAGAGGTACAAACCCCTCATTCACTTTTTGAGCACAAACTCACTAGAGGCACCAACTCCTCATTCAAATTGTCTTAAAGTTAATTATAGTTGTGATGGGCACACAGGGACAAACTCACTTTTTGAGCACAAACCCTAGTCCCACAAGTACAAGATTGCAGGTTGATGGAAGTAGTAGAAAAGTTAATTATAGCTGTGATGGGCACACAGTTATATTTGGAGGGGGGGGTGTGAGAATCAATATAACAATATTATTTTTAACCTTCTAAAACTTATTTAATTAGTTCAAGATTCAATCTAAATTAGGACATTTAAGAAATCAATGAGCAACACAACAACAATAAAGTTTATGGGGAAACCCTTGCGGAAGAAAACCATGGCAAAAATATTTCTTGTAATAATCTTCTTGTTACAAATTTTGTAGGCACCAACCTATCAGAGGTACAAACCCCTCATTCACTTTTTGAGCCCAAACTCGCTAGAGGCACCAACTCCTCATTCAAATTGTCTTAAAAAATTTGTCTATAACTTGCTTCTTCAATCTGTAATAATTCCCTTCTTAAATCTGCCCCAAAATGGTCACAATCTCCGCATGAAAATCTGCAATAAACTTCATACGTTCTCTTCATAAATCTGCAAATGATCTTATAATCTCCTCATAAATCTACAAATTGATCTTCTGTATATGATTTATTTATGATCCTTTTTCATTCCACAACACACTCTTCTTATCTCTCATATTTCCCCCATTTTATATTGCCATATTCATTGAAGGGACATATACCCTTCAAAATTAGACATCTCTTAGTGATACATGTCTTTTTATAAATATACCTCTACATTAAAACAAATCAAGTTACATTTAATATCCTCCAAACTGAAATCACACCACTTAGATTAATTAGTTTCTTTAAAAACAAAACATGCCCTTTTATTTTCCTCATGCTAATCGCTGCCATTTGGCAACAAGTTGCCACCTTTGGTTTCATATCTATAATTGCTGCTGTCTTATTAAGAAAGTTGGCTACCTTTTATATTAATTGCTGTTTGTCTAGATTAATCTTTTAACATATTACGGTTGTTCTTTGTATATTTAAATGTTAAGTTTTGTGTCATTGATATCAGTTTAGTGTAGCTGATTCCATTTGTGCTAAAATGGCTGGCACTGTCGTGCACACTTACGTTGTTGCATCTGGCAACTGTTATGTTTGGCTGCTCTTTGAAGCATGTGTTTTGTCTTATTTGGCACTTGTGACAGTGTAACTTCTTCTTGGCATGTCACAGTGTAATTAACATCTGCTCGCACTCTTCCTGTGCCTCTGCAGAGAATTTTTTTTTCTATCATTTCAGTCTTATAATGTTGACATGTGTGCATATTGTGCTGGTGCACAGTGAACGTTTTTCTAATAATGTGTTTACTGTCGAGTTTCAAAGCACATTCACAGCAACACCTTAGCTCGACTATGATTTGAAGCGTTTTCCTTCAAAATGGATATTTGTCACTAGCTTCATCCTTAATATAAACCTGGTACAGAGTTTGCGGAACCAATAAGAGAGCGGCATTACTAATCAATAAGCAGTGGGAGCCGTAACGGTTGCTAAAGCGGCATCTGGAGTGATGTCTCTAGTAAACAACTGCAGTGCGTTGGCAATAAAACAAGACGGTGTGACAAATCATGAGGAATGCGGGTGTGAATGCATGTTAAAAAAAAAAGAATGTTGTTCTTCAAATAGAGCAAGAGTGTGATTCCTGTAGAATAAATCACACGATACATGAAAGGAAGGTTAGATATACAAATAGAAACTGACGTGAAACAAATATGCTTCTGTCTTTTTCGCAAAAACGCAGAGAAGTCTATACTCGATGCTATCCAAAAATGCTCTGCTGTGACAGTCGAGGATAATTGATAATTCTCTGCGGTAATGTGAAACGGTCCTCTTGAGACCATTACGTGTGATCATTTGGAGTCGTATTTTGCAGGAAGTTATTAAAATCGCATATACTGGAGTAAAGCGAATATGTAGTAGAAGAATATATGAAAGACGACACAACATAGCCAAAAAAGAATGAAAAAAGTGAAGAAGATCTACGACTAAATATATACGACTGCAGAGAAGAAGAAATAAATAGCCGTAAAGGATCAGAGAAATATACGGGAATGAATGCTGTCTTTACTAGTGTGCCAAAATATACGAAGGTTTTTGGAGTCACAACAGAGGCCAAAAACATTAACGAAAGTAATGCTATAGACAGTGAATGCATAAAAGGAGTGTGGGTTGAGCCAGCAGAAAAGAATGCGATAAGAGATTGAGAGCAGTGTTCGTGTGGGAGAAATAATAAAAACTAGGCACGTCTGTGTATTATACATCTTTGTAAAGAGAATACCGCATCAGTGAATCAAGACAGAATATACTGCATCCATGAAGTGTGAAACGATTTTTTTTAAAAAAAGGAGCTTGTTGTTAATGACTGGAACAGATTTTGCAGATGGATTAGACTGACAGTGGAATGGGGGAGTTGCTTTGAGAGGTGGCTCAAAACGCTTTCATGTACCCTGGTTTATGAGAGACACGTTTTTATCATCTTTATATTTTCAGTAAAGACACAAAACCTATTTGGTCTCATTCTGTTCTAATTTTCTTGAGGTTAGGTTGTAGCCTTACTAGACGGGTTGGAGCCTGTTCTGAAGTGTAGCTGAAAGAGTTGTTGCTCTTGTGTAAAGGGTTGTAGCCCTGTTGTTTAATGGAGCCGTGGTTTTTTAACTCATTTGGGTTTTCCATGTTGTAAATTCTCTGTGTCATGTCTTCCTAAATGTCTGTGCTCTTAAGCTTTTCTTAAAGTTGTTCTAAATACTGATTCATCCCCTCCCCCTCTCAGTATTGTTCGCTTTTCAATTGGTATCAGAGCCAGTCACTCTCTTCCCATGCTTAAAAGCTTGAGAGTTCGATCCTTGTGCCCATCATGAGTGCCTTAGAAGGTCTTGCTACAAACTGTGCCCCTCTTTGATGGGAACAACTTTGCTTTCTGGAGTGTTCGCATGAAAACTTACATCATGTCTCTTGGCTATGATGTGTATCTCAGTCTCGTTAATGGCTATACTATCCCTGCTACTCCTCCTGTAGATGCCGATGGTAAAAAGGAATTTGAGAATAATGCCAAGGCCATGAATGCAATTTGTGTGGTCTAACTGAGGCTGAATTTGTTAAGGTCATGCACTGCACTACCGCAAAAGATATTCGAGATAAGTTGCACAATGCATATCAAGGTGATGACAAAGTCAGGAAAGCTAAGGTTCAAACCCACAAGGCTTTCTTTGAAGGTCTTCGAATGAAGGACAGTGAAAACATTGCTGCATATTTTCTGCGTGTTGATGAAGTTGTCAACGTTTTAAGAGGTCTAGGTGAAAATGTTGAAGAGAAAATTGTGGTTCAGAAGATTCTCCATTCTGTTCCCATGAGACTTGATGCTAAAGTCTCTGTTGTTGAAGAAATGTCAGATTTAGACACTCTAACAGTTGACAAACTACATGGTATCTTGACTACATATGAGATGAGGACTACAGTTGAAGGGTCTTCTAAAATTGAATCTGCATTCAAAGCTTCTAAAAGAAGCAAGGACAAAGAGAACTGTCCAAGTGAAGGCTTGGATGAGGACTCCAATGAGGAAATAGCTTACCTCATTAGAAGGCTGAAAAAAGGCTTTAACAAAAACAAAGGCAAATCTGGTTTGAAATGCTTCAACTGCGGAAAGCTTGGTCACTTTGCCTCTAAGTGTCCGTTTGATAAAGAAGAGGACAACAATGATGAAAAAGAATTCAAACAACGGAAATCTAGGAGGTTTGCCAAGAAGAATTGGAAATTTGAAAAGGGAAAGGTGTTGTTTTCAAAAAATGACAGCGATGATTCTTCAAGCAGCAAAAGCGATTCTAGGATAAGTGAAGTCATGTTCATGGCTATTGATGATGTGGCTATTGATGATGCAAGTTCTGAAGAAATTGGAGATGATGAAGATGATGAAGTAGGCCTTGAACTTGAATTGATTTCAGCTCTTTCTGAGATTAAGAATCTGAAAAAGAAAAATCTAAGTCTTGTGGATCTTCTACAAGCTGAGAGTGCTGAGAAGTTGAAGATTACATCTCTTAAAGAAGTTGAAACTCAGCTTGTTGATATTAAAATTTTGAATGAGGAGGCCAAAAAGATTCGTGAGGATTTGGAAAATCAGATTCAGATAAAGGAAGAAAACATTGCCAAGTTGGAAGCTGAAATTGTTTCTTTTAGAAACATTGGTAAAACATCTATGCTCTCAAGTGAAGAACTGCCTTTCAGAAGTGGTAAAGTTACATTAGATAACGTTCTTAGCTCTCAAAGACCCGCCAAAGATAAAAGAGGTGTTGGCATGCAATCTGATCTAAACTCTTCACCACCGGAAAATAGTCAGCCTACTCCTAACAAGGTAAACAAACTTTTTTTCTATGGCTATTGCTTTGCATGTAATTACTTTGGACATAGAGTTGCTGATTGTAGAGCAGAGCTGCTCCCTACAAGTATTATTATCAGCATGAAAGAAATATTTTTAGGAAGTACAACTTGATTTGCTACAATTGTAATAAGTTTAGCCATACATCTAGATTTTGTAACAACTATAATGCAGATTTGTTTTATAATGTTGATTCCAAAAGAAGAACTAAAGTGACTAAGGTTTGGAGAAGAAAGGTTCAAGAGACTCCTCTTAAAGCTCCAGTGGTTCAAACAACCCTTCTAGCTAGCAGTGAGAATGATATATGGTATGTTGACAGTGGTTGCTCCCGACATATGATAGGTGACTTGAGTAAGTTTCATTCCCTCAAGAAAATGAAAGGTGGTAAAGTTAGATTTGGTGGTAGCTCTTCTGCAAAGGTTGCTGGTATAGGTACAGTCCTAATTAATAATGATGAAACTATTGTTGAGAATGTTCTTTATGTAGAAGGGTTGAAACATAATTTGTTAAGTGTAAGCCAACTATGTGATCAAGGATATGATCTTAGTTTTAACTCTAATGCTTGCTCTATTAAAAAGGGAATTGATGTCATAGCTAAAGCTACTAGAGAAGCAAATAATCTCTACATTCTTGATGATTCTAATGATGAGACATGTTGTTTGAGCAAGGTAGAGGATGCTTGGCTTTGGCACAAACGGTTTGGGCATGTAAACTTTGATAATCTTATCAAGATCAGCAAAAAGGAGGTTGTTAGAGATATGCCAATGTTGGAAAAACCAGCTGATGTTTGCAAAAATTGTCAAGAGGGCAAACAAACTAGAGCTTCCTTCAAACCAAAAGATGAATTCAGCAGTAGGCCACTTGAGCTTATCCATATTGATCTTTGTGGACCAACAAGGGCAGCAAGTCTTCAAGGTGAGAAATACTTTATGCTCCTTATTGATGACTTTACTCGCATGACATGGGTTACATTTCTAAAAGAAAAATCAGAAGCTTTAGAGAAGTTAAAGATTTTTAAAAGTTTGGTTGAAAATGAAATGGACATGAAAATCAAATGCTTGCGTTCTGATAATGGTGGAGAATTCACTTTTAATGAGTTTGTCATTTTTGTGAGCAACATGGTATCAAGAAACAGGTTTCAGCCCCAAGAACACCACAACAAAATGGTGTTGTGGAAAGGAAAAATAGAACCGTTCAAGAAATGACATTTTGCATGATGAATGAAAGAAAGGTAAAAGATGTATTTTGGAGAGAGGCTGTCCACACAGCAGTTTATATTCAGAATAGAACATTGTTGAGAGCCAAGCTCAAAAAAACTCCATATGAACTTGGAAAGGTAAACCAGCTACTGTTAAGTACTTTAAAATTTTTGGGAGTCCATGCTACATTAGGAGACATGAAGATAATTTGGGTAAGTTTGAATCTAGCGCTGATGAGGGAATTTTTCTTGGCTATTCCTCTAAAAGTAAGGCATTCAAATGTTACAATAAAAGGTTGCATAAAACTATTGTGTAATACTTTTATGGTTGAAACAATATGCAATTGTTATTATCCTATTCAAGTATATGAGGTACTGTTGTTTCCGCATATTGCCATTTCAACAAACAAGAATCAATAATTTCAGAAATTTAGCCGAGCTCATTTCACTTCACATTCCCTCTGGTAATATTTCATTCTTACTCCACTTTAATATGTATAGGAAGAAACAAATTAATAATTATGGCTTGAAGAATTTTGTTAATTTGTTTGTTGATTCCCATGTGAAATCTCAATTCAAGTCTAATGCTGTGTATCAAGCTTCTACAATATCTATATGATGAAATTCTTTATCAATGTTATGAAATGCATATTTGAAATTTCTCTATATTTTTAAAAATTCCCCCTTTTTTAACAGTCGCCCCGTGCCATCCCCTAAAAAATGGCCCAAAAGTACTCCTGTACAGGAAACACATCCCGCTGTCCCTTGCTGTCGCCGTCCCAGAAATTCAGTGGAACATAGATAAGAACAAGAGTAGAGGGAAGATTAATTGAAAATTGTTGGCAGCAACCTTACCAACTTACAATGTAAAACAATCATAGAATCAATGTAGCCAAATGGCTGATGGTGAGTTCAAACAAAGTTTCATCAATGCCAAAAGGGCAGATAAAATCGCATGATTCTGTTTCACCGCATGCCAGGTGGAGAATGATAAAAAGCATTAATGAGATCTGATGTACTACTAAGGACCATTGTGATTGACACAAAACAACAAAGACAACTCTCCAAGTATTTGTTAATAATCTTAGTTTTTCCATCCAATTGGGGTTGATGAGAAGAGCTATGGGCCAGTTGAGTACCCAAATAAGAACATATCAGTCCAAGCATAAGCTCTGAATCTGAAATCAGACTGTATAATTTTGAGAGTACCTTGTAGCTTCTGAATCATCTCCGTGCATTTTGCTTTCTACAGGAGGATGGAATAACTTAAACAATAGGCATATTTTGTGCCCCATCCGCCAATTTCATAAACCTCGCAATAAATCCATGGAGACCTCCCATTGCCGGCTTGGAATTGACAAAGCTTGCATAAGAACCAGACTCCTGGTTGTCTCACTTTTGGTTTGCTAACATACCAAACATAGCACCATAAATTTTTATACATCATCTTGGAGCACTTTAAAAAAGATCTTGCTTGATCCTATAATTTGGCCTCAGGAAGCCATCATTTCCCCAATTAGAAATGCATGAGTGTCTGCAAGGACCTTATTCTTAAGGCCTGAGATCTTGCAAAGAGCCTATTCTTGTACCAAAGGGAGCAACTATTATGCAGAAATTTATTGGATGTATCAGGGTCTTGCTATCTTGCTGAATGAGATGCCAAGTATCCTGAACTTGCTGCCATTCTAAAGTTGCCTCTTCCATTTGGTTTGCTTGTAATGAAATGACATTAAGTAATACACATGACTCTTTTTTTCTTTCTAGAAAGCATATTGGTGACTGTATTCTCCTTCCTTTGTTGTAGGTTATCTCAAAATCAACATCTTAATGACCCGTATTTGTTGTTTTTTTGATGATAGTCACTGTTTCAAGAAGTATTCTAGACTGTCACAATCGTTTTTTAATTTAAAGTGTCTTCCAATCAAGATAACCATTATGCAATCACATGTAGAATGCTCATCATCCCCTTATCATATAGGGGCTTGAGTAGATTCTGATCCTTGTGTTGGCAACTTTTAAAAGCTATAGGCTTCTGTACTAATAAAGATTGTAGCAAAATTTGGAGTGGTTCAAAGTGAAGCAATACACAGAGCCTCTTTCAGCTTCTCAAATTGTCTTGTTGCTTTCAGGTTTCAATGAAGTGCATCCTTATGTATGATAGCTCTTAATGGAGTTACAATGTGGCCATAGTTCTTGACAAACTTGTGGTAGTATCCTACAAGTCCTAAGAATCTTCTTTAGATTCTTGAGGCTTTTGGGAACTTCCCATTCTGTCATTGATATGATCTTATCAGGATGAACCTTTATTCCTTAATTCAAGAAAATGTGGCCAAGTTACTCCACTTCCTAAACTTCAAAAGAAGATTTGGAGTAAAGTTAAAGCTCCTCGAGAAGGTGCAGGTCTTGATCTACATGGTGAAGATGGCCTTCCCATGTTTTGTTGTAGATGATATCAAATGACACCAATATTGACTTGCATAAGAATTCTTTGAATATGAAATTCAGATGAGGCATTGGTGAGACCAAGGGAAAAATTAAAATTCACAATAGCCTATGTGTTTTAGGGCAGTTTTTAGAACGTCCAAATCCTAGATTCTAATTTGATGATATCCTGACCAAAGATCTAATATTTTTAAGAAAATTGCTTAATTTTATTCATTTAGCAAATCATCAACAATAGAAATAGAAAATTTATCTCTGACTGATCATTTTTAATTCTCTAATGTCTGGAAACACTTGTCAACTGTCATCCATCTTGCAGACCATCACCAGTTACAGACAAATATGCAGCTTGACTAGGGTGAATAATACTAGTTACATGTTGTTGACCATGTTCTCAATCTCAATTATTGCACAAATATTGATGCTAAAAAACACACAATCAAATCCAGAAACTTGTCAGCATTGGTAACGTTGAGCAGTCCATTCAGAAGTCTTTCTTAGAGGCTCGTGTTGCCTCTTGCTGTCCGTCTATCTCTTCTGCGGTGTCCTCCTTGGAGTCGGAGCCATCCACCTCTTCCCTTTATTTTGAACCCCACCCTCTTGGTAGGTGTTGCGTAGATGAGTCGCTTGCTTCTCCCCACTGTGTTGAGTCTCTTCTAAGCTGGCCCCCGAGTTTAGGATGGGGTTCTATTCATCCTTTGGTTTCTCCTTCTTTTCACTCAATGCGTGATTGGGAAAGCAAGTTGGTGGTCAACTTGTCTAATGCCACCACTGATCCCCTTTCATTCAATTTTTTGAAATGGGGTATTAATTTTGCTTGTGCCCCTCGTACCATCCCCTACACTCATTATCTTCTTGATATTGAGAATGCTATTCGTTCTCTCTCAACTGATGTTGTAGAAGAAATTAGGCAAGATTGTCCTGTCACTCTCAGATGCGCCAAACCACCTAGACGCAACATCCCTAGAGCGGAGTCGCTTGCCTTCAACAATTTAATTTGTAACAATGACATTATTTATCATCAAAGTTGACAAAGGCAATGCTACTGTCATTGTGAATAGATAGGATTACGTCTCCAAGATGCTTGACTTTCTCTTAGATCCTAGTAGCTACAGGATCCTTTCTTGCAACCCGTGCCCTAAGATCATAAAACAAGTCAAAGCATTGGTGTCCAAATCCTCCTTTGATGATGCCACTAGGAGAAAACTGGTGCCATCTAAGGAAGTAACCCCTTGCATCTATGGGGTTCCTAAAATTCACAAAGCGGGCATTCCTTTGAGACCCATTGTTGACACCATTGGGTCACCGACTTATTTTCTAGCCTCTCACCTTGCCAAGATAATCTCCCCCTTGGTGGGAAAGTTTGACTCTTTTGTCAAAGATTCCTGCCATTTTGTCCAATTTATTAAGGACACCAAGTTTGAGCACGGTGATATCTTGGTAAGTTTTGATGTGGTCTCCCTCTTCACCAAGGTTCCTATCCCTGACTCTATTTAAATTGTTAAGCACAAGGTTGGTGATGAGATCGCCGATTTGGTAGAGTGATGCCTGAGATCCACCATCTTCTCCTTCCAAAATGTCATCTATGAGCAGGTGGATGGGGTGGCTATGGGTTCCCCCTTTCCCCTGTCATAGAAAACCTCTGGATGGAGCATTTTGAGATGGCCCTCCACTCTTTTCCCCTCAAACCCAGATGGTGGAAGCGATATGTTGATGACACCAATGTCTGTTGGCCACATGGGCTTGACAAACTTGAAGAGTTTCACCAACACATCAACAACTTGGCCCCCAACATTTCCTTTACCAAGGAGATTGAGTCGGACAACTAGTTACCCTTCCTTGACATTCTTCTCATCAAGAAGCCCAATGGTAACTTTGGTCTTCGTGTTTATTGCAAGGCCACCCATACCGACTTATACCTCCTCTCGTCTTCTCACCACCACCCCTACCAAAAAGTTGGCATGCTTAAGACTCTTGCTCTTAGGGCCTTTAGAATTTGCGATGACGACAACTTAACCCAAGAGCTTACCCACCTTCGCTAGGTCTTCATGTTAAATGGTTATTCTCATAAGAAAATTTCTAAGGCTCTTAACCAAGCCAAGGCCTCCCTTCTTTCCAACACTAGTCCTAACCCCTCCCAGTCTCCGCTTCCCTTGAATGCCTCCCTTCCTTTTGTGGATGGCATCTCCCAAAAAATTGCCAAAATCTTAACAAGAAAGGGCCTTCGTGTTGCCTTCAAACTCCTTTCGAAGTTAAGCAATCACGTCCCCTTGCTCAAGGACCCCAAAGACTCATTTCTAGACTCTGGAGTCTATAAGATTGTTTGCTCCTGTGGCATTCCCTATATAGGGGAAACGGGTTGCTCTTTCCTCACTAGAATCCGTGAGTATAGTGCTGACATCAAGCATGATAGGGTCCACAAGTCTGCTTTAGCTGAGCACTCATCTTCTACCAAACGTCATATCTGTTTGGAGAGCACCCAAATCCTTTCCAAGGAGGACAACTATTCAAGAGGAAGCTTAAGGAGGCCATTGAAATTAACTACCATCCCATTAACCTCAATTGAGATGATGGGTGGTCCATTAGCCTTTCTTGGCAACCTCTGTTAGGCACGCTCGACAACCTCCATCATTCTTGATGCTTTCAGAGTCCCCTCTCTTGGGCCTGCTCCTTGTTTTGTTTTTGTTTTTTCTGGCCCCCTCTCTTGGCACTCTCTTGCATATTCCCTTGTACACATATATTTGGACGTGCTCTTTTTGGTCATTGTTGTGCTTCTCATTCTTCTTTTTTTGTTCTCTTCTTTGTCTTTTTTAGGGGTGTTTGTGTGTCTTTTGTCTTTCTGATGTTGGTTTTTAGTTTTTTGCTTCTTTGGTTCGTTCTCGTGTTAGCTAGTTCTTTGGTTCTTGTTGGTGTATGTCCTTGTGCTTTTTAGTTATATGTGGGTTGTTTGCTTTTATTTGTTTTTGTGTGTTCCTTTTTGTATTGTTGAGTATTTTATTTTTATTTCCTTTTTTTTTATATTTTTTCTCATTTTTCTATGCATTCTTTTAGCTATTTGTTGTTTTGGCGCCTCTTATTTATTGTGTTTTTATCCTTTGTTTGTTTATTTATTTAGTTGCTTTTATTTGATCTTACTTTTCTCTTTTGGTTTTCATTTTTGATTGTTTATTTTTTTATGTTTTTTTAGACCTTTATTATTTGTTTGTTCTTATAATATATATATATATATAATCTGTTTGTATGTTTCATAAGATCTAGATACATATAGGTCTATTTATATATATAGGTCCCTTTTTATATATAGACCTATATGTCTATAATATATACATACAAGTAATATATATAGAGAGGTCTATATATATGAACCTATGTATATATTATAGACATATAGGTCCATATATATATATATTTGCATTTTTGGTTGTGGGTTTATGTGTATGTATACATTTTACTTTTTTATTTATTTATTTTTGTGTTTATTTTCATTTATTTTTTTGTGTTTTTGCTTAGATATTAATTTATTTTTTGTGTTTTGAGATATGCTTTTATTTTTGTTGTGCTTATTTTCTTTTCTTTTATTTATATTGACATATTCGTTTCCTTTTTTCATTTATTTGTGTGTTTGTATATTTTAGGTGGTTTTCTGTTCTCCCACCTTCTTGGGATTTTATTTATTTATTTTTCTTCTCTTATTTACTTTTGTAGCCTTATTATTTTTTTCTTTTTTCTTTTCTGTATAGTTTTGTGTGTTCTCCTCTTCTTATATCTATATTACAATTCTTGCACTCTCTCTTCCTGATGATGGATCAGAGTGTGATCCGAAACGTTTGATGCTAAAAAACACAATCAAATCCAGAAACGTACATGCATTTAGAAATGGATTGTGGAAATCTGATAATGTTAAGACTTGTGCTGTCAAAGGCTACTTGAAATGAGTTCCATGACAAGAAGTGATCCCAATTTGGAGAAGGGCATAAGGCAAGTGTGTCAAGGATAGGCTAGAGATTTGTTGATGTTGATAAATGTGACTGCTAGGTTTCTTGCAAAAATTGCCACAAATTGTGACGATCCTTTTATGAGCAATTTTTTGCATATAATGAGAACTAACTATATGCAGAGACTTTCTTTTTAAACCACAAAGTTCAAGTGTCTTCCTTTGTGAACAAAATTGTGTGAAGTGTCTAGAATCCCAATTTCTATTGTGCCTAGAGTACTAAGCTACATGACCCCCAATATATCATTTGCTCTGCCAGTGGGAATGGAAAACATAGGGCTATCCAGTAGATAATTACTCTTTGTGTTTTTAATGCTACGGCATTTTCTCAAGTAATTGATGATACTCCAACTTGAAATTCTTGAGTTTTGCACACAAGGTAACTTGGATGTGTTTCCAACATCTTGTGGATGAAGTTGTCAGTACTAGTGGAATCAATTAGCATTGCCACCCTTTTTTTCTTTCATATACCCCACTACCTTGAGGGTTTATGAAGTACTAATACCCAACAGTGCATGACAGGAAATTGTTAGTTATGAGTTAATCAATACTTCCTCTACCACTCTTTTGGCCTAGAATCCTTTGTCCTCTTCAGGTGCCCTCCATAGAGAATAGTTTCTTATCTGTATGCTTATGTCCTCTACCACCATTGCTATCACAATTAATGCATAATTCTTTTGGCCCTTTTTCTCATCTGTTGAGATGTCAATTTTACTATTTTTCGGAGAGTAGGTTTGAGCATGTCAATCATTAAAATTTAAAACTAGTGAATGTATCTTATCTAGTAGCCAAAACTTCTCTATTTTCCTTGCTTTACGCTGATTGCAATCCGTCAATCTGTCTAGCATTAAATCTGACATGGGCTCTGAAACATCTTTCACTGCTGTACTCAGGCTTTGAAATTACTAAATATACTATTTGACAGAATTTATGACTGAAAAGCTGGCTAGTTGCCTAAGTAAATTATCCACTAGGCTGCTACCATAGTGTGTCAATAGCCGGTCCAGGAAAATACACCACCTAATGATAAAAGTATTTCTTTTGCTAAAAATAACACCATTACACTTATTGTTTGTAGCTTCTGGATATGATTGTGTTCAAATTTTTGATGTAAAAAATTCGCACACAATCATATCCAGAAGCTACAAATGATATTCATATGGATTGTGGAAATCTAATAGCACTACCATTTCACTTATCCACATAATCAGGTTATTGCTATTGAATTTGCACTTATTCATCTTGGGGATAGTTTTGTGGGCCTGAATTTGAATCCTCCATTGTGCCTCTCCTGTTGAGAGGGCTGATTGAGAGATAGAAGCAATTGTCCTAAAGTTGTGGAATGCCACAATAATTGTTGGTTGATTTTATCTAAACGTTTCTGTGTTCTTCAGTTGTTTTGGAAGTTGGACCAGATTTAACTACTTTTCCATCATGCTTAGGTATTCCTTGGTGACTATGCTATCTATCTCCACTTGCATACACACATCCTCCTCCAGAGAGTTTGTACAATCTTCCTTATTTTGGCACAAATCTGTTTCTGTATCAACCTTGGAAGGAGTCTTTGCTGATGTTGTAGAAGCATAAAATTTTCTTTGGTAATAGGACCAACCATGTCGCATTAATTGTCTTGAATTAAAAAATTAAGTTTGAATGCAATCTAAGTAGCAAAAGTCTGTTGGGAATAAATCGACAAACCAGAAGATAAACATTTTCTCAAGTAACTGGGAAAAAGTGAGTCTATGGCTAGGGGTAAAGTTAAAAATTGGGTAAAATCAGAAAATATTGCTGCAGATATCAGAAAAGTCCGTTAACCATGATTATTTTGACCAGAAAACAGGACAAAATTGCCAAAAAGTCATGACTTAAATGGGAGTATCAAAAAACTGCATGATTTTTTTATAATTATCTGGATGAAAGATCGTTTGAACAATTTGGCTCAGAACTCATCCTTTTGTCAGTTAAAATATCAGCATTTCTGCAACCATGATCTATACTTTTACAATCACCTCATTGAGATGAGCCCAATGGTGCTATATTGCATAGAGGTGCACCAAAAATTGAAACCTGAAAATTGACCCAGAAATTAGGGTTGTTGGCCACATATAATGTTGCAGTTGCTGTGTTGAGACAAATCCAGCTATTTATATTACACAAGGCTGTGAAAACTGAAACCTACACTTTTATTCCCTGCCACATGCAGTTGGTGTGGTAAAAAAATCGAAATTCTCCTTGGATAAATGTTTTCGACTTTCATCTGTCAGTAGACATCAAACAGAAACTCGTAGGGAACTTGTAGTTGAACTGCAGTAGAGCTAGCATTCTAGGAAAGCAAAAAGAGAAAAAAATGCAGAAAAAGCAAATTTACTCAATATGTTGATTTTTGCTTGCCCAAATCAAAGCTTGATACTACTTGCAATATAATTGCTATATTGCAAGAAGAGAATAATAGCAATATAATGCAACTTGATACAATGCACAGAAAGAGTGGCGATAACAATTTTTAAATAAGTTTCAAATAAAGGAAATTTATGCAAAAGAATTGAAATGAATAGTAGAACACTCAATGCCACCCTGAACCATTTCCACAATTCTTACAATAAAACATATAATATATGAACGTATAATATATGATACAAAGTACTATACTAGGATCTGCTATATATAACATTATTAAGCTATGGCAACACCATAATTCTAATTGGGTTGACTACCATAATTGTAAAATCTGGAAATCATCAATGACTAAGTGAAGGGGTATGCACGCCACAAGTTAGCCAGTCCAGAACTTGATACATCAAATAGGTTTGGGCATAATAGAAAGAGGTTACGGAGGCAATACAACCAATGCACCAATTGTTTCTTGGCATGGTTGTATGAAAATCAAGAAAGAACACAATTAGAGAATCTTTGAGATCACATGTTAGGATGTCATGGCTTCAATTTATATTAGTGATAACCAAACCAAAAGTATGTCATTGTTGTATTCTACAATACAAATGGATAGATAAATTAAAAATTTACAAATATGATAGATCTTCATATTGCCATCGAGGGAAATTGGTACATCTTTTCAAATTTCTATACACTGCATCGACAGACTTTTATGATATTGCAAATTTTGATATAGGTGCAAAACTACTATATTTTTTTCCTGGCTTGCTCCAGGTCTTGGGATTTATCGTGTAGTTATTGAAAATTATACAATTTGTTTTTTTTGCAGAATTGGTGAGGAGCAAACACCAGAAGATGCAGAAGATGGGCCACCTGAGTTACTTTTCATTCATGGAGGACATACTAGCAAAATATCTGATTTTTCATGGAATTTGAATGATGACTGGGTGATCGCCAGTGTAGCCGAAGATAATATTTTTCAAATTTGGCAGATGGCAGAAAATATTTATAATGATGATGACAACAGGCCTTGAAAAACTCCCTGCTAGGGCTGCTAAGTTGCAGAAATATGGAAGGAAAATACTAGTTCTACTCCATTTCCTTGGAAATGATGCTCAAGAAGAGCAATAAGGAAAATGAAAGAAATGAACTTTTAGAGCTCCTAGTTGAGTATTAATGCTCATTTTCTTGTGTCAATTTTCTTTTCAGTAATGCAGCAGTAAATGCTTATCAATCATGATCAGATTTTTCATTTGGCATCTTTGGTATGTGTTTCAAAGTTATATTGCAATCTGAGAGTCTGCTTCATGCATCAAGGCAGCATTATGGACAAACATAATTTGAAGCTGTGTTCATAATTCAGTATATTTTGCATTTTATCAAGTTTCCAGGATCTTTGTGATATTGCTATCAGGATTCAACTGTGTAGTTTTTGAGTCAAACTTGTTGAACCGGGATTTGTATTCAGGATTTATGCTAAGTGGGAAAGACATACCTAATATATACCTTTTATAAGGCATCATCAGGGGAAAATGACTTTTTATTTGGTTGAATGCTTGAAATGTTTTTTTACATTAGATGTTACAAATTGTTTTGCCTACTCATATATACCCTTGTGTTTTGATCTGAACATCAAACACGAATGAGCAGTAAAACCGGGAGATTCTGGCAGCAGCGTCTGTAATTTAGTTATCTGCATCAAACATGAGAGTACACAAAAATTAGAGATTTACAAATAAAAGGTAATATTTTAGGAATTAGCATGATTTGTACTTCCTGCACAACTAACACTCGCTGTCCCTCCATCCCAGCCACAAATTGGCACGTCAGCAATAGAAGCCGATCGTCTATATTAAATGCACTAGATTATGTAGAATTTCACATTTGTTAGTAATCCACGATAACATACTAAAACATTTACAGAGTTGTTCAGACCCATTTTGCAAGCTAATGTATGTATATGTGCCTGTGCCATTTAATTGTTTTGAGCATAATCAAGAAACATTAAAAAAATTGTTCAACTCAGCAGCCATTTGTGAACTATTGAAATAAATAAAAGTTTATTCAAACAAGTGTCATTGTACGACGATGGCCTTTTCCCCTATCCTAAATTAAAACTTAAGAAATAATTAATATATTTGGGTTGTATAAAGATACGATTGACGCCAATATTTAGTTGATGTATTTATGAAGCTCGCATGTTAAACGAAGGAAATAATGAGATATTGTTGTTGCATTGTATAAGAACAATCTTACCGGACAAACCGAAGATGAATAATTTATTATATGGTGTGTAACATAGAAACAATGTTAACAAAAATACAGAAACACGGACAAAATTATTCTCCTGACCTTAATAAAAAACATAGAAACAATGTTAACAGTACGCTGCTAATGTCTATAGCAGATATCTATAATGCACTCTTACACCTAATGCCATCTTTAATATGACCAGCGAGCTTGAATATCGTGTTAGGATTATACTTTTCTAGACAGACAACAATACAAGAATCAGTTGGAGATATATTAAAAGATCTCTCTGAACTCATTCCAAAACTGAAGGAATGTTATTATACAGCAACGGATTTGAGTTAAAATAAGCAACCATAGGGAAGCGAGGAGCCGAGGATTTGAAGTATTGACATCATAAATTGCCAATAAATAATTAAATAATTGAAATTGAAGAGAAAAGATTGGATATAGGCTTTTAACTTTTTTTGTACTTCAAAACATTATCCAAAAAAAATACAAGGAAGGTGAATTAATATAACAATAACTAGACTATTTTATGTATTTAAGTGAAGTATCATTTTTTTTTGGCATTTGATTATTTTGTTATGTATGACATGATACATGTTGATAGAGCAGTTGTACTAAATTAGGGAGATGGATAAATACAACCATAGTTAGATTAAATGATGATCATTTTTAATTTCAATTGTATTGAAACATTGACATGAGACTTGTTGGTAAAATAATTGTACTAAAAATCAAGGGAGATGAATCAAGTGTAAAATTAAAAAATGTATGTATTCCAGCATTTGATCACAATGCAATATGACTTGATTTGTGTTGATAAAGTAATTGTACTCATGAGCAATGTCATGATGCAAGTGAGGAAGAAAGCTAGAGCTAATATGTGTGTTGCAAAAGTGAAGGGCTCTTTCATGTTAATTACTTGATACAATGTAGTGTTCACAATATTTGAAATTCAAATATAAGAATTTTTTTTTAGCTATAGTTTAGAAAGACAATATATTTAACAAGTTAATGCAATTCAAATATTTTTGACAAGTTAATCATTTGATTTTGGTCTTTAGGGTATTTTTTTCTCATTAGTAATAGTGGACTTGAGATGTTTTCAACAAGTTTCCTAGCTTAGACAAGAATTAAATTCATCTATATTCTCCTTAACAATTTTACAATTTTTTAAGTTTATATTATAAATTTGAGTATTTTTAACTTTTTAGTTGTATTTTAAAATTTTTATGCATAATTGCAACCAACAAAAGAGGGATAATTGGAAAAAAAAATAGGAAAAAATTGATTGCAAACTAAAATAATAATACATGTGGTACTGATGAAAACAAATGTAATCAATTGCATGCAATAAACACTTAATGAAAAATAACAAATGACCAAGAAGGTAGACTTGGGCATATAATTACACTAAGGGTGCATAAGTAACACATATGGATGAACATTAACAAGCATATGATATAATTTGGACTTTGTTTTTCAATACTTAATAATTTGGATTTTGTTTTTCAATACTTTTCTAGTAAAAATAAATGGAGGGGAAGATAATTTTTTTTTTCGACTTAATAAAATTTGTGAAAATAAGTGATTTAAGAGAAGAACAAGTTATTAATAAAGTATGTAAGGCTATACAAATACATGATGATGTTTTACATCTTTATACCTTAATAGTAAGTGAGATTTATGAAAGAAGGAAAGTGGGTGGTTGATTGAAATTACTATAAATATATGACATTTGTTAACATTTCAAATTGTTATCCATTTCTTTTTTCAAAAATATTAGGTTGATATTTGTTTTGTTGCTACCATCTTCATTTTTGTCAAGAATTGTTAGCAAGGTAAATAAATATATGACATTTGTTAACATTTAAAATTGTATATCTATTTCTTTTTTCAAAAATATTAGATTGATATTTGTTTTGTTGCTACCATCTTCATTTTTGTCAAGAATTGTTGGAAAGGTATATATTAGATTGATATTTCTTTTTTCAAGGTATATCCATTTCTTTTTTCAAAAATATTAGATTGATATTTGTTTTGTTGCTACCATCTTCATTTTTGTCAAGAATTGTTAGCAAGGTATATATTCGATTGATATTTCTTTTTTCAAGGTATATCCATTTCTTTTTTCAGAAATATTAGATTGATATTTGTTTTGTTGCTACCATCTTCATTTTTGTCAAGAATTGTTAGCAAGGTAACCTTGCTAACAAATCTTGACAAAAATGAAGATGGTAGCAACAAAACATATATCAATCTAATATTTTTGAAAAAAGAAATGGATAACAATTTTAAATGTTAACAAATGTCATAGATTTATAGTAATTTCAATCAACCACTCACTTTCCTTCTTTCATAAGTCTCACTTACTATTGATATATAAAGACATCATCATCACCATCATACATACACATACACATACACATACATTGTTGGCATTACCGGTAAGGATGCAACTGGTAAATAGACCACCGATAATAATCAATGGTGTTGTCATTGATGTCTATGATAACAATGTCCAAATGCTAGGGAACCAATGACATAGTGATGAGCAAAGTGAAGTCCAGCAATGCACTTGAACATAGTACTTGACGTAGTACTAACAGTAACCGGCGAAGACAATAATCGGAATAGTGACCGATGAAGATAATGATTGGAGCAATGACTAGTGTAGACAATGAAAAGAGAAGTGACTGGTGAAGACGGAGACTAGAAAACTGCATAAGGAAAGGTGTAAATTGACCTACAATGATCACTAAGATATCATTGAGACCGATGTATGTCTATTACTTGCTGAGACCGGTGAAAGACATAGTTGACCAAAGAACATGGTTTCAGTTAACATTCTTTGACTGTGTTTTGTTGCACAAATCATGGAGGATTTTCTATTAAGGGAAAGCATATGACACACATTTGATGTTTCCTTTAAAGACTGAAATAAAACTAGATGATGGATTCATGGAGGATTTTCTATTAAGGGAAAGAATGTGACACACATCTGATGTTTCCTGTAAAGATTGAAACATGACTGGATGGTGAATTCATGGATGATTTTCTATTAAGGGAAAGTATGTGACACACATCTGGTGTTTCCTTTAAAGATTGAAACACGACTAGATGGTGGATTCATAAGAGATCTTCATGGGGATCACAACAACAAAGAGCGAGAAGATCTTTTGAAATTGAATTTGAGAAATCTATGCTTCTTTCTCTCAACTGTACAACTGTCCTATGCTCTATAGAAAGTGTATATATTCTTCAGTTAGTGAAGAGAATCATTTTCCATCACTTTGCCAAGGAGTGAAACAGTACGCTGATCAAAGACACTATAAAAGAAAGGGAAAAGGAGAGAAGAAGAAAAGGAAGAGAGTGTGCAAGGAAGCACCGTAACTTGAGGAGAGCATATTAGTGGTGCCTGGTGGTGACTCTTAGTGAGTGAAACAAGGATCTTATCAGGCTCTAAAAAGCCATTTCAAAAGATGAACCCTTTTATTGCTCTCTAACAATTGCAATAGCCAAATCCCAGTATCTGGGTGGACATTAATAGGTCCCTTGTACTAAATCCTTTAACCGGGTGACATCTAGTTGATGTTTTAAAGTCCTCTAACAAGGCAGGCTTTAATAGGCCTTATTCAAAATCCTTTAACTGGGTCACACCTAATAGTGTGTTTGTAATCCTTTAATAGGGAAGGCTCTTCACACGGTGCACTTCAAAAGAGTGCAAAATTTGTGAGTTCTAACTCATACCGTGGTTTTCTCCCATTTTGGGTTTCGATGTGATAGATCTGGTGTTCTATGCTGTTGTGATTTTATGTTGTTTATTTCCTTTATATGATATGTTTTGCATGTAGTAATAGTTAGTTGATCTAAAAGTGACTTTGAGTTTTATTGGGTGCTAATTCACCCCTCCCCTCTCACCACCTTTTGGGACTATCAATTGCTATTAGAGCTATGTCCTATGTTTAGAATTGCTTAATGAAAAAAAGGGAAAGATCATAATGATAAGGAAGGAAGGACCCAAGCTCTCTAAGAAAAACTGAACAGTTTGTGGTGCAACATAATGAAGCTGTATATGAAGACCACGAGAGATCAGTTTTGGAACCATGTGATCACATAGTACAATGAACCTATAGGTACCTTGACGATAGATCAACTAGAGGTCAGAGGTGAACACACAACTGCTATGGACATGATAGCTAGTACACTACCTATTAACGTGTATGCAGAGATTGAAAACCTAACTACAAACTTCAAAATGTGGGCAAAACTATAAACTGTGTATGGAGGCGACCCACATGTTCAAAGAGAAAAAGCAGAAAGCCTCAAAGATAAATATGATGACATGAAAATGAAAGAAGGCGAAGACATTGAGTAGTACAATAACATAATAAAAGAAGTGATGAACTCTATCAAAAGTGCTGGAGGAACATTGAATGAGGAGGATGTGATAAGCGAGATACTGAGGACGTTAAGACCATAATATGCAATCAAGATCTCAGCTATACAAGAACTCAGGTTAGTGAGCACATCACAAGTCTCCCTTGACTCTCTAATTGGTAAGTTAACTGCTTTTGAATTAAGAAATTATGATAACAACTTACCTATGATAGATGTTGCCTTTAAGTCTTATGTAAATGTTGCTTCCAATAAGAAAAGAAGAGAGACCAGTAAAAATTCTACAGGGGGGTCTGGTCATTTCATCGACAATCTTCTCTTAGAAGAACACGAACAAGATGAGTTTGAAGCACTCATCGCAAGGAGATTACCTAGAGGAAAAGGGAAGTACAAAGGTAAACTTCCACTGAAATGCTTTTCATGTAATAAGATAGGACACATTGCAGCCGAGTGTCCTGAAAATGAAAATAAAGATAAGTACAAATGATTTAAGAATAAAGAAAAGGAGTGCTACCTTGCTGAGGAAGGTGTCACTGACAACGAATTTGAGGAATTGGGAGACGATGAAATTTCCTTTGTGGCAATAAAGGAAGAAAGCATAGTGATAAGTGAAATGACACTTATCACCATCTCCCACCGATGTGAGGATTGGATCATTGACAGTGGATCCACTCACCACATGACCGGTGACAAAGACAAGATCATCAGCTTGAAGCTTAGTAACAATGGGTCAATGATATTTGGAAATAATGCTCCTTATGCTATTAGAGGTAAGGCTCAATAGAACTTAGTGACACAGCTGTTTGTGATGATGTGTACTGGGTAGAAGGACTCATGTACAATTTGATGAGTGTGGCTCAACTAAACAAAAAAGGATACTGGTTAGAGTTTGGACAAGGATCATGTATTGTCAAGAATCAATCAAGAGAACAAGTTGCTACTGATAGACATAGAAAAGGGAACCTGTTCTACCTAAACTCAATTGAGGGAGCTTTCCTTATGGAAACAAAGAAAGGTGAAACTGATAAAACTTGCCTTGTGGAAAAAGATGACAACAATTAGTTGTGGCACAAAAGACTATGCCACATAAACTTTGACAACATAGTCAAAGTAAGTAGAAAGAAGTTAGTCAAAGGGCTTCTTCACTTCATAAAGCCAGACATGGCCATATGCAAAGACCATCTGTTGGAAAAAATGACCGGTACAAGCTTCATCAACAAGTCTTATTCAACCGAGAATGTGCTGGATATTGTTCACATAGATCTATGTGGACAATGGGGACAAAGAGCTACTACAGAGACATGTACTTTATGCTCTTTGTAGATGAATTTTAAAGGATAATATGGACGTTGTTCTTGAAATAAAAATGAGAGGCCTTTCGTATGTTTAAAATATATTGGGTCTGAGTGGAGAAGGAGACTGGTAAGAAATTAAAGTGTTTGAGGTCAGACATATGAGGTGAGTACACCTCTCAAGAGTTCGTTATCTACTGTGAAGAATAGGGGATAAAAAGGAAGATGTATGCACCAAGAATCCCTCAATAAAATGGAGTCGCTGAAAGAAGAAACACAACTCTAGTAGATTGTGCGAGGACTTTGATGATTCAGAAGGTTATACCTCATCACTTTTGAAAAGAAGCAATATGCACTACTGTATATACATTGAGCCGGGTTCAAGTCAAGAAAGGGACTGGTAAAACACCATATGAGTTATGGTTTGGTCATACACCCAATGCAAGTTATTTCAGAGTATTTGTGAGAAACTGTTACATCAAGAGAGATGAATACTTTGGTAAGTTGAGCCAAAGATTGATGAAGGCATATTTTTGGGTTACTCCACCAAAAGTAAAGCCTACCAGTGTCTGAACAAAAGGACAAGAAAAATAGTGAAGAGTGCAAACATGAAGATAAATGAGCATTTAGAATAGAGTGATAAGATCAATGAAGGTAAATATGACAATCACCAAGGCTATGACTTCAATGACCAAATAGAATTCAATGAAATCATAATCACTGATGAAGGAGAATAGGTAAATAGACCTATGGAACAAGGTAATGTGCTTGAGAAAGGAAGGGATCGAAATGTAAGACCAATTGAAGAAGGTGAACAAGAAGATGATCATGATCATGCTGGAAGTGCTGCTCAACCGAAAAGAGAAGACCCAAATCACTGACTAGTTCTACCAAAGTATGTCAACTATTGTTCCACTCATAACATTATTGGTGATAAACATGAAAACATTCTAACCAGGAGAAGGGATAGAGAAAGTACCTGTCTACTTTCTAGCATAGAGCCTAGGACTACAAGAGAAGCTTTGAAGGATGACAACTGGGTCAAAGAAATAGAAGAGAAGCTAGAGAAAATAGTATAGAATGAAACATGGACTCTTGTACCCAGACCCGAGGACAATAATTCTATAGGCATCAAGTGGGTATTTAGAAACAAGCTGAACGAAGAAGGAAAGGTGGTGAGGAACAAAGCAAGGCTAGTCTGCAAAGGATACGTACATGAAGCAAGACTAGACTATGGGGAAACCTTTGCACTGGTAGAAAGACTAGAAGGGGTAATAATTCTACTTGCCTATGTTGTCCATAAAGGTTTAAATTATATCAAATGGATGTAAAATCTGCATTTTTGAATGGTATACTCGAAGAGGAAGTATATATAGAGAAACTAGAGGGCTTCTCTTCCATGGAGAAAACTGATATGATCTGCAAATTGAAGAAGGATTTCTATGGATAGAAGCAAGCCCGAAGAGCTTGGTATGAGAGATTGCATTCATACCTCTTGGGTATAGGATTCACAAGAATAGGTGACAACAACAATTTGTACCTTAAGACTGGTAAAGAAGAAAGAAATTTGATTGCTGAAATAGTTGTGGATGATATCATCTTTGGAGGCAATGATAAAATGAGCAAAGACTTTTATGAAGAAATGAAGAAATAGCTTGAAATGTCTAAGATTGGTGCAATAAAATTCTTCATAGGCCTACAAGTCCATCAACTCAATAAAGGTATATTCATATCCTAGCCAAAGTATATTAAAGAGATTCTTAAAACATTTGGACTAGAAGAATCTACACCAGTTGGTACACCAATGATAACTAACTACAAATTATCAAAGGAGGACAATGCCAAAGAGGTTAATGAGACACTCTACCGATTAATGATCAATAAGCTTCAGTATGGTGTGCACAGTAGATCAGACATTGCACATGTGATAGTTATTGTGGCAAGATTCTCTTCAAATCCAAAAGAGACAAATTGATAGCAGTAAAGAGAATTTTAGATATCTAAAGGGGGCTGAAGAGTATGGTCTTTGGTTTCCTCACAAAGGAGGTTTCAAGGTAAAAGTGTTCACCGATGCAGATTGGGCTGGTAACATTGATGACAGAAAGATCACAAGTGGAGGTGCATTCTTTCTTGGAGAAAGGATTGTGTCATGGGCAAGAAAGAAGAAAAATTGCATATCACAATCCACAACATAGGCTAAGTATGTTGCTGCAACTATCAACTGCATATAGGTGATCTAGATAAAATAAATGTTGGAAGGAATCCAAGAATAGGTTCCTGAACTGATAGCAATATTTTGTGACAGCATGAGTGTAATCAACATATCCAAAAATCCTGTTATGCACTCAAAGACGAAACACATTGCTATAAAGTATCACTATCTAAGAGAGCAAGTGTAGAACAAAGAAATCAGGCTGAATATGTTCCCACAAAAGAACAAGTAGCTGACATATTCGCAAAGCCTTTACCAAAAAGTACCTTTGAATATCTTAGAGGTAAAATAGGGGTAATTCCCCTTCATGATCTTCAGTAAAAGGACAAAGGAGATCATCAAATCAACAAGTACACAAGGAGGAAACAATTTCATCTAAACCAGATTGGTGACCAAGGACCACTGTTTGTAGGAGGGGAAATTATCAGAATGGAAGGTCGTTTGACATGCCTTTGGCGTTATTGTTAAAGGGGGAGATAATTGAAGAAGAATTAGTGAACCAGTAACACAGTATTTCCATCAATTCCAAAGGGGGATATTGTTGACTTTACCGGTAAGGATGTAATTGATAAAGAGACCATTGATAATAATCAGTGGTATTGTCATTGATGTCTATGATAACAATGTCCAAATTCTAGGGAATCAATGATATAGTGATGAGAAAAGTGAAGTGCAAAAATGCACTTGAATAGAGTACTTGATGTAGTACTAATAGTAATCGGTGAAGATAATGACCAGAGCAGTGACTGATGTAGACAAAGAAAAAAGAAGTGACTAGTAAAGATAGAGACCAAAACACTGTATAAAGAAAGGTGTAAATCAGCCTATAGTGATTGCTAATATATCATTGAAACCGATGTATGTCTATTACTTGTTGAGACCGGTGAAGGCATAATTGACCAAAGAAGATGGTTTTAGTTAACAGATATTTGAGGAGATTCTTTGACCGCATTTTGTTGCACAAATCATGGAGGATTTTCTGTTAAGGGAAAGTATGTGACACACGTCTGATGTTTCCTTTAAAGACTGAAACACAACTGGATGATGGATTCATGGATGATTTTCTATTAAGGAAAATAATGTGACACACATCTGACATTTCCTTTAAAGACTGAAACATGATTGAAGGTGGATTCATGGAGGATTTTCTATTAAGAGAAAGTATGTGACACACATCCGGTATTTTCTTTAAAGACTGAAACACGACTGGATGGTGGATTCACAAAAGATATTCATGGAGATTGCAATGACAAAGAACATGAAGATCTTTTGAAATAGAATTTGAGAGATCTGTGCTTCTTTTTCTCAACTATACTATTGTCCTATGCTCTTTAGGAAGTGTATATATTCTTTAGTTAGCAAAGA